>CAUYQG010171750.1:0-10404 GCA_963574415.1 Tarsius wallacei | reverse complement strand
GAGACCATCCTGGTCAACAAAGGGAGATCGCCTCTCTACAAAAAATTTAAAAATTAGCTGAATGTGGTGGCACGTGACCATAGTCCCAGTTATTCGGGAGGCTGAGGAGACAGGATTGCCTGAGCCTGGGATGTTCAGGCTGCAGTGAGTCATGATGGTGCCACTGCACTCCAGCCTGGAAGACAAAGTGAGAACCCTTCTCTCCTACCTCTTACCCCCTAAAATAACACTATATGGAATCTGAATGTAGCTCTATAAGACTTTCAGGACTTCCAATGAATAGGTACTTGCCTTATATTTGCAAAATTAGAAAAGATGAAGGAATTCATTTCTCCCAGACCTATTCTTAAAACGCATTAACTCTCAGGGTTGTGCAATTCCATGACCCAGAGAGTAAACATTTCATTAAATTTTGCACTCTAGGTGATGACCTTGCCTTACCCTCATCCTGATTCTGCCCAAATGGCATCATCAGATGCTAGTTTGAGAAGTTTATAAAAGCTAACTGATGGAACAAGTACAAATAGGAATATTTACATTTGATGCAGATTTGAAATTATTCTTGAAGACAGACTCTTATTATGTTTGATGGTGAATGCCAATGAGAACAGACTTTTTCAAGACTATGTCAAGTAGCAGTAGAGCGATTCCTGTTTTCAATCAAGATGGTGTAACACAGATCTAATTTACCCTCCTTCCTGAGACATTCAAACATTAAAAAAATATATATATGAGGCAAAGGTTTTAAGACTTAGGACATCCTGAGGAATGAAAAACAAGCAAAGTATGGCTTATTATTGTTCCTTATAGTTGCTACAAGAGTTATTCCAAGCAAAGTCATGAAAGGGTAAAGCGAGGTAGAAGGGGGAACATCCACTTTTTGAGGAAAAAAACCGAAAGTCCAAGCTAGAGTTCACATGACAGAGTACTAAAAATTAGAGATAATCAGAGAGAAAGTACTTATTCCCACTAGCCAGAGCGGGAAGCCTAGATCCATGCAACACTGAGTAAAGCATCTGAGTGCCTTATCTTAGTAGTGGTCCAGTGACCAACTGTTATATTGTGAATGTAAGAGTTTCAGAGACAGTCCCAGGAATCTTGCCTGCAAGATTTTAGGAGTTTCAGTGGTCCCCTGGTTTACTGGATATCAGTGACATGGCCTCTAAAAGTCTCAGGGAAAACAAATACATAGTGTTTTTGTTTTGTTTTGTTTTGTTTTTAAGTCTCCTTTACATCTGTAGTCCATCTTGTGGCCAGGAGAAATAAACATGCCAGTATGGGTTGTTTGGAGAAAGCTTTTGCTTTCTTGATAAAAAGGGAAAGATTTGTCTGACTTATAGGCTGAGTACCTGTAGCCATCTTGTGACTAGGAGGGAAAGACACTATTCACTGAACTGTTGGTCTAATATCAGTAGCCATACACTTTTAGAATTCTCACTTCATAATTTAGAAAAAAAAGGGGGTACCTTCTTTTGTTTAAGTGACTGTAGTTTTGCTTTTTGTTACTTGCAGCCTTAACTTGTAACTTGTTACCAGCAATTCTATCTGATGTAACTGCCATGCTCTTCTCAGGGTGAGTTCATTATTCCCCTTTTTATACTTTTTCATTTCAGATAATTTTTTTGCATCTATGTCTTAATAGTTATGTGTTGTATTGTTATTTATCTTCTTGTTCAAATAAACCAGGCAGTCCTTGAAGGTAGGAATACCAATATATTTACTTTTGTGTTCTAAGCTTTTATCTTTATTAAACAAACCTATTGTCTTCTTATTACCTACCAGATATATTTTGTAGGTAATAAGAAGACAATAGGTTTGTTTAATAAATGGATAATTGATGAGTATAATTGAGACCTGCAATTTTGTCTCCAAGACTCACTTCTGAGAATTATCTCTGCTTTTACACATACAAGATGTTATGACAGTTATTCTGCTAAATAAAAATATCTCAATCCCAGGCCTCCAAGAACTAATTCAGTATTGGGACTCTCAATACTACTGCACATATCATAGCCTTTCTCTGGGAATTTAGAATATGTAATTGTGAGAAAAGGACATGTGAAATGAATCCA
Source organism: Tarsius wallacei (assembly GCA_963574415.1). Lineage (NCBI taxonomy): Eukaryota > Metazoa > Chordata > Mammalia > Primates > Tarsiidae > Tarsius > Tarsius wallacei. Next base: position 8,332 of record CAUYQG010171750.1, on the reverse strand, counting down.
GGAGGTAAAATCATTCTATTGACAGTATACCAGTGGAGCATTCGTAAATTCTTTCTGCTAAGTACCAGAGACTACCCTAACTCCCATGTTTCCTAATGCCTGGTTAGTCAATTTCTCCTTGGATTTTTGAGAGATACTGATGAACCTTTTCAAACAAACTTCTCTGTGGTCTGAGTTAGCCAGAGTTGATTCCTATTTCTCACAATCAAATTATCTTTAGTAATTAGGATACAAAGATCTGTGGGCTGGATATGGAAGGATGGGCATCATTTCAATATCTGGTGGCTATTGTACATGGGAGGTACAAGAAAACGTTGTGATTAGAACCATAAAAATAAAACATTTTAAGGATTATTTCTTGAGAGGTGGGATCAAGTGACAAGTTTGAAATACAAGCTTAGTTCTAATTGTACAGGGGATTGAACACAAGACTCTATTTAACACTGCTCATTAGAAGGGCAGAGCACGCCTAACACCCAGTTCTCAGATAGGCAAATCCACTTATAACCATATAAGCACCTATCAAAAAACTGCAGGGTTTGCCAGGGATTAGGCCAGAAATAGAACTCAAAAAACCGAGCTACAAGTCCCACTTTCTAACCACTAACACCACTCCCTTCCTACAGTACGCTTAGTGTGAAATAGTTTTTTGGTTTCCTTTCATGCTTGTAGTCAACTAAAGTAGGGTGGAAAAATTAAAAACAGTCCATGTACTAAAAAATGCATTTTTCTTTCCTTTTAAGGATCTTGAAATTTAAAAAAATAATAATTTAAGAAATTTCATGGAAATTAGAAACGAAAGATGTAGTTTTCTACTACCAGTTATTTTTTTTTAAATATTGGAGCTCTTAAAAATAAGCATACTTTTCATCTGTATGTGAAATTAGACTATTTTTCGTATCTTTGAAAAGTAGCATCTTTTCGAGAGGGACTGTTAATAAGATGCCTATTTTCTTCAGATTCTCTGGCAAGATAAAACTTGACAGGGTACAATTATTTAAAAGACGAAACTAACTTTTACATTTTAAATTATATGATTATTAATTTATAACTTAAATTTTTTTTTTCCATAGTAAAGGGAAGTTAGCGTTTTTCCAAGCAGAGAATTCAGAGGTTAAGGCAGTTTGGTGTCTAGAGATTCAGTAATTTATGAAAGAGCCTCTTTTTTCCCTTTTCATTTCCTGTTTTTGAGCTCCTTCCACTAGCACCATTCAAGCAAAGAGTAATCCTGGGCTTCAGCACAAATAGCTAAAAGTGACATTAATTATTTTATTTATTTATTTTTTGTTTGTTTGGGCAGCCTGCCTGCAGACAGTGGGGCTTGGCGGTCTGCATTGCCTTGTAGATGTGCTAGCTTTAACTTTTTTTTTCTTCTTTTTTTTTTTCTGACAGAGATGATAGCTTTAATGACGCTGATTTAAATTAGACAGAAGATTTGACTCCTGGTGTGTTCACTGAAAAATATTTATCTAACTCAAGGCTAAGCATTCAAAATAAAATTCCTTAGGATCATTCATATATTTATCACATTTTTAAAAAGTCATTAAAACAAATGATTAAAGATATAGTTCTTAAATTTCAGCAAAATACCAACATACCAATAATTTCATTTCAGTGTTCAAAACGACTGTGATATTTTAAAACGCTCTTCATTATCAATTGTTGCTTCATTCTCAATATGTATATCATGTTCCTGTAAGTATGTTTATGCTAACAGAAAACAGGATCAAGGGTTTCATTAGTAGTAAATGGCGATGAATTTTCTTTTTAAAAAATAATGAAGTCTTTTCAAATGAAATGATTTCATATAGTAGAAAAAATAGCAATTAGAAAGTAAATTTGCAATGAAATTTAAGCTTAACAATCATGAATAGTAATAATAATATTCAGTCCATCTTGGGCCTGAAAAGGGTCGTTCTAGGGTAAGTCCCTTCATTTCCCAGAGTTCATTCCTGGAGTAATTTACTTTGGTGTTTCAAACCTCACATTCTTTTCCTCACCTCAGACCAGCAGATCTTTCGGGCCTCTGAATTCCTCTTTCATAATTTCAGTTCCTCATGGTACTTTGAAATGCATATTTTCCAGAAATAGACTATTAGTCACAAAGAAAGGACTTAGTTTGGTTTCATGATTAGAATTTTTCCCCCATGTTTAGGTTGTCCCATAATAACTCATCTTTGAAGCAATGGAACTGCATCATCCTATGTGGAATTTTCCAAATTCCTTTACCTGTTTGGACTCTGTAGTTTTGGGTAACAATTCTACTTTGTTAATTTTAATACTTACCCATTCAGAAGGATACATTTCATTGTGATATTAAATACTTTTTCATTGTAATTATGCTTTTATAATATTTTTTACTGTGACATATTTTGACAAGAATTTTCTGGATAAGGTCAAATTAATTTGTCAAGATTGATATCAAAAAGCTGTGAACTTGCAATGGCAGAAATTTTATTGCTCTATTTTTATCTCTAGGTGTTAATTCAATGTGTGGCATATAGTGGTATATCTGCATTGAATATTTGTGGAATGTTTGAACGAATAATCAAGAAATATTTCTATAAATTTTTAAATTAGACATTTTGAGAATGTAGCACTACCATTATTGTGTTGGTTGCTATTACCAGATACATAAAATAATTTACATTTTCACAGAATTTTAGACCCAAAAGGAATATTGAAGATTTTAAAAATTCAATTTACTTATATAAGCGAAAGAATGAACATTAGATTAGTTAATGTTGTTACACAAATTCATCTATACAACAAAAGTTGGTGAACTTGAATTAGAATCCAAATCTCTTTAAAACCCTGTTAGTGCACCTTCTATGATGAGACACTCCCTTTTTTACTTTACAAACTAGCAAAGCAAATATAAAGTTATCTCAGACTCATGCATTTACACACTATTTTAAATAAGGAAAATAATTAAAAGAATACTTTTTTTTACTGAAATTGTATTTTTTCAGTGACTGCTCAAGAACAAAAACTTGAAGAAAATATAGTTACTTTTAATTACATCATATTTTCCTCATTACTGTAAATCAGTGTCTCTCAATCTTTTCAGTCCAAGACACATCTATGAACTTGCCAAGGCAAATGTGGGAGGACAGTTTTTTTCCTTAATCACATCAAAAGATAACTATGCCATTTTGGTAGCTTCAGTTAAAATGTGTCGTAAACCCATAGTCCACCTCATGTTCTTCCTGTGTGTCTCATCATCGTGTATGGCTTGTTTTCCATTTCTGTTTCAAAAGTTGGCAAAAGACATGGGGAAAACCTGTAATGTCACTGTATGCAGGTTAACATAAGTGTGGCTAGAGTACTAACCTGAAGATGTACTCTGACTGAAAGAAAAAATATGGCTTCAAATCACATCCTAAGAATGCAGTAAACCTTCTAAAATACCTTCATTGGTATTTTGCTGAAATTTAAAAACTATATTTTTAATCATTTGTTTTAAAAATGATGCTTTCCTGAAAAAATTTGATAATAGTATCCGAGAAACTGTACCTCTCAGCCTGAATCTACAGAGAAAGATTTGATTTTGGATGAATTCTTTGTATTGCCTGTAAAGTTAATTTGATCTTACTTCCTCTCAGGAGAATTAGATGAGATTTCACCATTTCAAGTATTAATTTTCTTATAAAATGTTAATATTTTCTGCTAAAATTTATTAGTTATTTAATATGTAATCGTATATGTGTTTTAACATTATTTTATTATGCTTGGTTTACCAGAGAAGTCAGAATTTGTTCATGCGTATTCACAATATTGTGTCCTCATTTAAGTTGGAACTCATGTGTTCCCTCAGAAGCAGCTGAAAAAAGTTGTTATAAATCTTTTTCTCTTTTTCAATTAGGCTTTTGGAGATACACAATAATCTTATTTTATTATATTGCAGCTTAGTTTTCAACAAACTTAATCCATCAAGGTGACTGGATAATCTTAAGTCTTTGTGTTTTTCGGGAGTGACCCTATATTTAAATGTTCAAAAACATAGTCAAGGACTGCCATCTTCCTTATGTGTGCAGTGAAGAGGTGAGACTTCTATCCAGGGGTGCGGTATGGGTGGAATACCTCTTATATTTATGTAGTCCTCTCTTGAACTCTTTTCTGAAGTTTCTTATATTCTCACCAGTACTTCCAGTCTTGTATTTTTATCTTCTCCGGCTTATTTTCCCATAAAGGATACCACCTAATTGTCTGCTATGGTCAGTAATTTTGTATAAAATCTTAAGTTTTTTTTTTTTTTTTAAAGTTAAATTTTAGGCTTTTTTTTTTTTTTTTTTTTTAAAGAGAAAAAGTGCTATGTTGCCCAGGCTGGATTCCAACGTCTGGGCTCAGGGATCCTCCTGCCCCAGCCTTCTGGGTAGCTAGAATTATAGAAATATGCCACCACACCCAGCAGACAACCTTGTCTTTTCAATAATCCTGAACCACTTCCTTCACAGAGAAATGTCATATTACCTGACATTACCTCATTCTTTGTTTTCATCATTCTCTTTTCTGATATAAACTGTAACCTTAATTCTTTACCCAACAAATATCCAAGGAAAACTTCCTTCCACATCTCTGTAGATCTATTAAGACCGCTATGTCTGTTCTTTGGTCTAAATTATGTCCAGGAACTTTGACTTTCAAAATTAAACTTTATTGTTTTTCCTTAAAGGAGAAAATTTAAGCTTATCAACAAAACTGTAAACTTATCAGTGGAAATATTCCTTAATAGATTATAAATATGGTTCGTTGGATGGTAGGCAAAAAGTCATGAAAAGTTTATAGTATTCAGCAACTGCTAATTTGAGGTAAGTGCAAAAGAAATAAAAGAAAGTAACCATTAAAAGTAAGTAAAATTATAACTTAGGTACATTGAAAGAGCTTGTAGTTTATTAATTTGCATTGTTTCTATACTATGTCCAAATAATTTCGGAAACATATTTATTAAAGAAATGCTTAATGATCTTCAGTAAGATTTCATATATTTTTGTTTTGTTTTGTTTTGTTTGAGTTAGAATTTCACTCTGTCGCCCAGACCGGAGTACAGTGGCATGCTCATGGTCACTGCAGCCTCGACCTGCTAGGCTCAGGTGATCCTTCCGCCTCAGCCTTCCAAGTAGCTGAAACTACAGGCATGCACTACCATGCCCAGTTAATTTTTTATTTTTATTTTTATTTTTTATTGCAGAGATGAGGCCTCACCATGTTGCTCAGGCTTGTCTTGAACCCCTGAACTCAGGTAATCATTTTGCCTCCATTTCCCAAAGTGCTGGGAATACAGGCGTGAGCCACCATGCCAGGTTACATTTCATATATTTTTAATGTATCCCAGTGCTTCATATGTTTTATGTAAAACTTATCAAAATTAAAATTTCTTATTTTGTCTTGTAATTTGTGAAGATGGTGAACAATTGTTCATTAACATTGATAAAAACATTCCATAAAAGACTTAATTCTTAGAAGGTTGCATTTTACTGAAAAAAATAGACACAATTTGACAGTGTCTGTGGATTTGACAACTGTGACCCAGGAAATCACTCTGACAATTGCCAAAGTTCTCCCTGCTCTAGGGAAATAGATTTGGGATCAAACATTATTCTGACCACCAGAAACACCTCCAAATTTGTGTGAAAATATCAGTAAATGGCTACTCAATTCTAATATATTTATTTGGTATATATTTCCCAAGAGGAAATAAATTATTTTCTTTGAGTCACTTAAGAGTTATCTTCATTTAGTTCTTCATATAACATTTCATTTACTTTTTTTGATTTTCTAAATTTGGTTTTCAACTGAAAAGCTGCAATTGTTTTTGTATGAGAGATACACAATTTGGGTGCATTCTTTTCTAAGGTGTATCTTATGTGATGTTTCCTGCCTGCATCTCAAAACTACCTACGTTTATTATCATTGTATTATCTCTCTGACCTTGCTGGTGATTTTTCTGTCTTCCAGATAAGCATAAACTGTGCATTCCATCAAAAGGCTCCTTATGGTCTACTTAGTTACTTAATGTAGAATTGAATAGAAATCTTCAACTTTAATATCTAAAGTTGTGTATTAATAATTTATTAGCCATTTGTGACATAACTGAAACAATTTAATTTGAGTAATACTTAACGCATTCCATGAGTGATTTGACAGGCACCACTTAACGCCTCTTGAAGCAGTGTTTTCCTTTATACCCTGGCTGTTTCTAAAAAGGATTTGAGGCACCAATGCATTTCCAAATATATACATATTTCACTTAATTTTTTTTGTAAACACAGCATTGGTGGACTTAGTTTGTCAATATAGATATTGACATTAAAATCAGTACAACTTTAAATTTGTTACAACAATTTATAGCCAAAGTAATAATATATAAAACACTCCATCAATCAGGATCTAATGAGTAAAATAGCACCATTTTGAGTATTTAAAAGAGAGATAATTTAATTGAGAAAATTGATAACAATAAGGATGGAAGATCTGTGAGGCTCAGGAGGCATCCCAGAGATTGGCAGCCATTCACGGTACTGTCTCTAATAAGGATATTGGCAGACAAGGGAGAAAAAAACACCCTTGCATCTCCCTGTGTTCTACTCTCCAAGCTTGACTACTGCTGGCCATTGTCTACACCAGTCACTTGGGAAATGAAGCCTGCAGGGATCATTCAAGCTGTGACTCAAAAGAACAGTCACAGGAATGGGTCTGTGGGCAAGCAGGCCAGAACCAGCACTAACAGAAAGAAGAGTTAGCTTTGGAATAGGAGTAACACTTTTATGCCTTCAGAAAACCCAAGGTGTCAGTTGGAAAACCATTCAAATTTGGAAAAGAGTTCTATATTGGTTAATAACTTTTGTTTTGTTAGCAAATACTAATTAGAAAATAGGAAGATGAGTTCCCACTAAATGGCAATAACTCCTATTACTTCTACACTAATTCCAGCTCTTAGGACTCTTACTGCTGCTCTTCTCTTACTTCTTCTCTTAGTACTTCTCGTAGTACTAACACCATGAGTGTTACTAGTATTACTCCTCCTACTGCTAGACCATGACAGCAATGAACAGCAAGGGATGGACCTATTGGTAAGTGGGGAAAACCTCTAAGAAGAAAACAGAAGAACATCTGAAAGTTGGGAAAAATAAAACTTTCATTTAAAACCTATCATGGTTTGAATTTTAAAAACAAAATTTTGTAAAAAAAAAAATATTTATACTACCTTAATGTCTTGGTTGACTACAATTTCAAACAAACTTGAGCAAGATGATCCCAAAGTTTAGCTGAAAGAATAAAAGGGTGAGAATACCAGAGATATTTATTTTAATTGAGGAAATATAATAGGAGTTTATTTCACGTGCCATTGCAATGGAGTATTCATTCATCCATGAAATATTGAATAAGCATCTTTATTATGGGTTAGGCAGTCATGACACAGAAGAAGTCAGGCAAAATTTTTCCTTCCTTCATGAAATATGTGATCTAACTGACAAGATAGAAAACAGACAAGTCAACAAATAAGTGAACAACATATTTACAGATTGTAATAATTTCAGTGAAGTAACTTGAGGTCTCTACCACGGGTGGAATGACCAGGAGTAAGTGATATTTGATCAGAGACATACAAGAGGAGAATTGAGAATAATCATACAACTGAGGTAACAGTATTTCCTTAGGTTTAGCCGCTTGATCTCAGGCAAGATTCATGAAAGTGGGATCTTACTGGGTGTGGTGTCTCTTACTGGGTGTGGTGTCAATGTTATCCAAGCATTTTAGGAGGTAGTTGCAGGAAGATCGCTTGAGATTAGGAGTTTGAGACTAATCCAGGCAACACAGCGAGACCCCATAATCTCTCTTGTTCTCTATCTAGAAAATAAGGATGCTACGGTGTCTACCTTATAGAAGTTTTAAGATAATGCATTATGAAGGGTAGGATACATAAAATATCGACAGAAATGCATTATGTGTTTAATGAATATTGACATTGGCAAGATTTTGACAAGAAAGTCTCTGAAAAGCCACTAAAAATGGACATAATAGAAAGTTTAGAGAAAACGAAGTAAAAAGGGCGAAAAATTACATTTTATATAGAATTCATTTTCATTATCTATCCAAAAATGAATGGAAATCATGTGATTTTTTAAAAAAATATACATTTACAACCCACCTTTCTATTTAATACAATATAACTAGAAATTGACCTTCCATATGACCTAACAATTCCCCTATTAGGAATATACCTGGAGGAACTCAAATTATTCTGCAAAAAAGATATCTGCACACGTATGTTTGTTGCAGCTCTATTCACAATAGCAAAAACATGGAACCAACTGTGTTGCCCATCGAA
>CAUYQG010171746.1:0-52584 GCA_963574415.1 Tarsius wallacei | reverse complement strand
CCGGCTAATTTTTTTGATTTATTGTAGAGATGAGGTTTCGCCTGCCCAGGCGGGTCTCGAACCCGCGGGCTCAGGCAATCCACTCACCTCAGCCTCCCAAGGCGCGGGATTACAGGCTGAGCCACCGAGCCCGGCTGAATTTCACTGTTTTGTTTTGCTTCTTCAGTGTAACATTATTATATTTGGAAAATTCATCCATGTTGTAATAAGTTTAGTTCAACTGTTTGTGTTGCTGTGTAGTACCTTATTATATGGTATGCCACTTAAGCATTCTACAGTGCATGGACATTTGGCTTGTGAGCACTCTGGGCTTTCATTTTTGTGCATGTCCCTTGGTGAACATGCATGTGCATTCCTAGGAGTGGGATTCCATAGGTAGATCATTAGGCATATATATGTTCAGCTTTAGTAGACACTACCAAATCGTTTTCCAAAGTGGTTGTACCAATTTACACTCCCACTAGCAGTGCACGGAAGCTCTTCGGAGCCCATGCACGGTCATGAAATTTTTCAGTTAAGTATTTGAAGTTGTCCCTTTGTCCTGTATCTGTAAAGATCCTCTCAGTTGAACTATAAACCTCTTGTACCTTTGTCTTTTACATAATTTCATAAATAATCACATCATGTCTTGAATTCTTGGGCTCTAGCAATCCTTCTATCTGTCTTTTTTTTTTTTACTTTTTGTTGTTGTTGGAGTCTCACTCTGTCACTCAGGCTGGAGTTCAGTGGTGCAATCACAGCTCACAGCAGCCTCAACCTCCTGGGCTCAGGTGATCCTTCCACTTCAAGCTTCCTGAGTAGCTGGGACTACAGACATGTGCCACCATGCCCAGCTAATTTTTAAATTTTTTTGTAGAGACGATGTCTTGCTATGTTGCCCAGGATAGTCTTGAATTCTTGGACTCCAGCAATCCTTCTGTCTCAGCCTCCCATAGTGCTAGGATTATAAGTGTGAGCTATGTTTTTGTTTGTTTGTTTGTTTGTTTACAGAAAAGTTGAAAGAACTTTATTGTGAACACTCATATGTCGGCATCTAGATTTTACATTTGCTGTACCCGCTCCACACATATTAATTCACTTATCTATTCTGCATGAGCTATATTTTAAAGTAAGTTTAAAAATGATCTTAAAAAGAGTTTCAAAAGAAAAATGTTTGGCTCACTATTTTGTGAGCTTCATGGCACTCCAGAGTAGGCTTTTGTACTCTTCCCTGATCAATCTTCTTCAGCAGTACCAGGTGTATTGATTTGATTATTTCTGAACTTCGGAGAGCAGTTTAGAGGACCCCCAATTTAATGAGCAAAGTTCAGGAGTATAATTATTAAGGCATTGGAGAGTTAGCTGAGAAAGCGCACTCAATTCTAGCAGGATCTAGCACTGACCAGAACTTGAGAAAGCAAACTTACTAGGGTGATTTTCATATGTCATTTATATTTCTCATTACTTTATAATCACATATGGACATTGATAAGGCAAAGAATACATAGGGTGAAATGTAACTTACAAAAGCCTTCACGTCAAGTTTTCTCTAATGGAGACCTCATTTTATGCACAGGTATATAATCTAATAAAAATAACATCTATTTATTAACTGTTGACTCTGCTAGACAGTATGATTGAGACTTTAGGCTCTTCAGACTCTTGCTATTCAAATTGTGGTCTGGACACCAGTAGTACAGGCATCAACTGGAGGCTTGGTAGAAACCAGACATACTGACTCATTTTAACCAGATGTCCTGGGGGTTCTGATGTACCTTAAAATTTGGTGAGTGCTATTTTAGACACATTATCAGAATTAATTCTCATTATGACCATATAAGGATGGAAGGAGTATTATCTCCATTTATTAGTCATTTAAAAGATAAGAAGACAGAAACATAGAAAGACCTGGAAATTGTGAATTTAGAGAAAGACTGATAAGCAGAACACAGATATCTAACCATTAGTTTATGAGATCTCCAACCTATTTTATAAGCATTTGATTTATATATAAATTTTTAGGTGCTTACCTTAGCATAAATAAATGCTGACCAACATTGGGTGTCTGGTCTTTTCAGTACTGACTTTTGATAATTATGATATTTTGCTGGTAAATGATTAGATAAGACAGAATGTGGCAATAGAGAATTGGTTTTGTTCTCTGGTAAGGAGGGTAATTTGATGTGTGTTGGTATGCAGATTAATACATGAGTTGACAATGTTGAACTTTACCTGAGCCCTCTGCTCCCAGAAAACAGCACAGTTAAGAAGTCCTCCCAACATTTTTTTCTCTAAAATTCCCCCAACCTTTTTGTGTTCTAGGAAAAGACTTCTGGCAAAGAACCACCCTCCCCCATAGGGTTTAGATAAGACTGACAATTCCCATCAGACTTGCATGGACTCCCTTATTTACCAGTGACAAGGCCACAGAGTTTTTGCTTGAACTGCTGAAAGGCCAGAGACAGACTCTTCACTTTCCTATTCTTTGTCTTATGAATGATTATCTGAGATTAGATCTATCTATTCCCTTGAGTCTAGCTAGACTTAGAGGTAACATTTCCTGTTCAGCTGACTGATGGAGACTTATCCTGACTGCAAAATAATCCAACTGTAAATCACCCCATTTATAACTTGTCTACACTTCCCTGTAAAAAGTGGAAGGCAAACTACCCTGCTGAGACACTGTGGGGTGTTCTCTGTATTTTAATAGTCTGAATAAAATCAAATTTATTGTTGGGATTGTGTCTTCTGCAGAGCACATGACAGTCTTTAGTGACTCAGGGTTGGTGGTTAACCTGGTGGTTAACTTGGCAAAGGTGAAACTTGCTTTATTACATCTGAGCTTTATAATTTCAGGGGTAAGAAATGACTGTTCTTTTGAAATCCGCAAGAATCTCTTCTCCCCAAATTACTGTCAGCTTCCCTCAGATTTGGTAACTCTAATAAGCTGCCATCTCCTCAAAGGCTCTCTGGATTCCTGGACATCACCTGGGCTCCTGCATCAGCCTTTGTTAAGTTTATCCTTAGCAGGCTCAGCCTCTGCACTTTCTGCTAAGATGCTGAAAATGTTTGAAAAGCGTGAGAATGTTTAAAGCAGAAATTCTCTAAATGTCTAAGTGTGTAATGAGGTTGCAGAATTGATCTGACAAGCACTGGAAGCTTTGCACTAAGGTATATAATACATATTCTCTTTCAATATTTGCATTCCATTCAGTAATATCATTTTGTTCCTCTAGAAGTCTATTTAACCTGTGCACATAAAATGTGTTATAAAATAAATATGTATTTATTCAATTTCATTTGTCACAAGGGGGAAAACTAACTGCTTTCCTATACTTTACTATAAGACACATTTTCTACAAAATAAAATTCTACAAGTAGCAGGAGAAGGAGATTTCATTTTCTCTGTCTTCCATTCTTGCCGTTATAGAGGCAATACTGAAATTTATTTTTAAAAAATCCAATCACCCTTCTTTGCATTACATCAGTGTTGTGAGTTAGATATTAAATGATTGGGGAACAGGGAATAAATAGAGAAGTTCTGATTAACCAAATGGCTTTTGGCTTGAGTTTTAAAATTCTGACACTTGAAGGTGCTATTTGGTGTTCTTTTCATATTAAGTGTGAGTTTATTTAATGAATTCAAATTCGAAACTATTTTTAGATTCTCTTAAAATCAGGACAAAGACATCAGCAGAAACTGAAATCCCAAGACTTGTTAATTATTGTTTCTGTAAAACTCTGTAAAGCTCTTATTAGAATTCTCCTAACCAAAGGTGTCAATATATAAATGTTTATGACTGTAGACATTCTTATTCTGCATAGAGACTATGCAGAAAAAGCAGCTAATTCTCAGTCACTTTCACAGGCATCCACCAAACTGTTGTCATTGAGATCTCAAGCCTTATTTTCTATCTATATTTTCTAGTCTCCCTCTAGAGAATAACTAGACAGGACCAATACTGAAGAAATGAATACATTGCAATAGCCTTCAGAAGTGGCAAGAAATAACATCAAGCAAAGTATAGTATAGACCTCTCTGTACTATAGCAACACAATGGCTAGATTTTGAGCCTAAGCCAACCGAATTATTTTTGTAGTATGAGAATACAGTTAGGTTATTGCAAAGTTCTCTTAGTGTTTTTGCAAAATCATCTCTTTCTCATAAATCGATGCATGAAAGCTCAAGATCATTGTTCAGTATTTTAAAAAATTATTTATAGATTGAGTTCATCTGAAGTCAAAATGACAGTATCTTCTAATGAAAGCAAATAATTTCATTTGTATATTCACTTTTGAACAGTTGGATGAGCTCAAGGTGTACTTGTGATGACAAATCCACCAAGTAAACATTTGATTTAATCAAACATTTCTATGTTTTATAAACATAAAGCAACTTGTACTGAATGCTAATTATTTAAAAATAAAGTGTATTATGATATTTAAAAATAGACAACATATAAAGAATAATACAGGGATGACACAACATGTACCCACCACCCAGCTTAGGAAATAAAATTTTACCTTTACATTTGAAGCCCTTGTCTTCTCTTCCCCAGTTACAACTCTCTCTTCTTCGGTGGACCACCATTGTAAGTCTGGTGATTGATATTCTCATTCATTTATCTTTCATATGTGAATGTATCCCTAGCCAATAGATAGTATTTTGTGCATCTTTTAACACTTTACCTAAAAGGTAATATACTGTGTGAAATCTTCTGCAACTTGCTATCTTTGGTCAACATTATATTTGTAAGTGTCATCTCTTTGGTGCATATGACTCTAGATTGTTTCTTTTAACTACTGTATAGTATCCCATTTTATAACTATGCCGTGACTTATTTATTCAGTTAACATTAGATATTGCTCATTTTCCAAAGTTGTTTCAATTTATACACAATTTACATATAGCAGTCTAGAAGCATTTCTATTTGTTCCACATCTTTGCCAACATTTGATACAGTCAGATTTTGGGGGGCAAATTGTATGAATATGCTAATTATGATTATTATTTCAGTGGAGATCTTACTCTGTCACTCAGGCTGGAGTGCAGTGGCATGATCATGGCCCATTGCAACCTCAAACTCCTGAACTCAAGTGATTTTTCTGCCTCAGCTTCCCAAGCAGCTGAGACTACAGGTGCACACCATAATGCCCAGTGAATTTCTTGAGTTTTTGTAGAGACAAGGTCTCTCTATGTTGCCCAGGCTGATCTTGAACTCCTGGGCTCAAGCAATCCTCCCATCTCAACTTCCCAAAGCATTGGGATTATAGATGTGAATCATTATGCCTGGCCTGAATCTGTTAATTATTAATTTAATCCAACCTTTTATGCAAATTTAAACTTAAAGCAATTAAGTACGTAATTTGGAGCTAAATTGCAGTTTATATGTATATTAGTTTGAGCAAGGATAAGCGAACTTTTTCCTTAAAGGCCATATAGTACATACGTTGGCTTTATGAGCTATAATATCTCTGTTGTAACTGCCCAACTCTGTCATAGTAGCACAAAAGCAACCACAGACAATACATAAACAAACAGGCATGGGAGTGTTGCCATAAAACTTTATTTACAAAATCAGAAGGCCTACATCCAAGCTATAGTTTGATAACACTGCATTAGATTAAATGAGTTAGTACGGGTTCCTCAAAGAGACACAATCAATATGATATATGTGTGTGTATAGGTATATATGTATACATGAGAAGAGGACTCTACAAAACCCAAAATAAAGATTTATTTCTCATCCAAGGAAAATCCACTGTAGAATTTTCTGGTCATCTGGCACCCTGGGAGTTTCTCCTTCAAGCAGTGACTCAGGTTTTGTGCTTCTTTCTTGCTATGTCCTGTAATGTGTGGTACCATGGGTACCACAGAAGAGAATAGAGATGGTGCAGCTGGTTATATGTCCAGTCTATCTCACTCCATTCATATTCCACAGGTCAGATTATAGCCACATGGTTGCAATTCATGGTTAAAGGAAGCTAGAAAATGTAGTTGTATATGCTAAGAAAAAGAAACAAGCTTGATGAGCATCAAGCCTATCTATCATGATGTAGTAGTTAAATATAATCATATTTCATGGTACTTTATGAAGAGCATCATGATTTCCAGATTTTCCACCTAAATAATTTGAAAACCACCAAGGTAGGTCCTTCTTTACAATACCATCACTTCTGTTGGGCTCTAGAAATGTTATTTTAACATTTCCAACCAAGGAAAATCCAACCATTATTTTGACCAGAAAGACAGAAACAAATTTGATTACCAAATGTTATAGATATAAATGAATATCTTCATTCAATATATTCCTTAATTCTTGTCTATATTCCCATTCAAGAACAGAATTTCCAGAATAAAACTGAGACAAATACTTTTTCCTCTACTGCAGATTTATTGGATACTTTTCTTTATGTTTTTAATTTTTTATAGAGATGGGCTTTGCTGTGTTGCCTAGACTGACTCTCAAACTCCTAGCCTCAAGTGATCTTCCTGACTTGGCCTCTCAACATACTGGGATTTCAGGCATGAGCCACCACACCTGACCCATACTATTCTTCTTAACTCTTTAATTCATGAGTCATACATGCTGTGTAAATTACAGCAAATACCGAATGGTTTTATCCCAAGTTCCTGAGGCTTTTAAAGCATTTCTAGTATTCTAAAAGAAATGTCTAGTATGGTCATGTAGCGCTCTAGGGATGGTGTGTACTTTGGGGTTAGGATTATCAGAGTGCATCATTTTTCACCAAAGTTAATTTGTACAAATTACTTGTTTTTCAAGCTTCTGTCTACAGTTCATTACTTCTATAGTTCTATTTCATGTTGACCATTTCTTTGTAAAGCGGGAGCATGAAAGACTATATAAACTATGTGTAGGTTATATAAACCTTTATGCTTTTGTTTCATAATGAACTATCACTGACTTAGAATCCGAAGGGCTTTCCAAAAACATTAAATAGTTCTGGTATTGTGAAATAAATATAAATGAATAAAACAGAAATTTGAAAATTTGATGGAAACAAAAGAGAATCAAGAACTTAGGATGAATAATGTATTATTATTGAGAAATAGACATTTTTTTCATTTTATTTCCCTAATAAACACTCCTGCTATTTATGATGAGATGGTGCTGGTTATGAGGATGGTGGTCAGGGGATGGTAACTCAGTAGAGATTGTGATGTTTTATTACATATAATTTTAGCAACATCTCAAATCATACCCTGATTTCACTGAATATGAAACTAAGTTTTAGTGTCCCACCCATCATCACATGACTAATAAGCAGTAAAGATGAGACTAAAAAATGTTAGTTTTCCATTAAAGTTTTGGTAACACAGATAAACGCCTGCATCAGAACGGCCCCTAGTAGAATGGCTTTCAACTACAGAAGACAATATTTATGCTTTCTGGCAATGAACCCTGTATTGGCTCCATCTGCCTCTCATCTACCCTGGAATGTCATAATATTCAGTCCTTCACATAGACTCAGGATCCCTCTACGGACTCTCTGACCACAGACATTGTTATTGTTGATTCAGCCTTTCTATTGTCTGGGAACAAGAGTTATGTTTTATTAAGTTAGAAATGAGAAATGAACTATTGATCAAACATAGCAAAATGAAACATTACTTGAGGGAGTGAAAAATATATTGAACTTTCTGAGAGATTATTTGAGTCTCTTTGTGCAAGTACGAAACCTACCAAATACAGGAAACAGACTTAGCAAGTGTATCATAGAAAATATCTACGGACTAGGTAGAAAAATGTTAATTTATGAAATGCTCACAGCATTGGGTTTTGCAGTCAGAGTGACTTATGTGCTTTAGTTTAAAAAAAATCACTACAAAAACTGTTTAATCTTTCTGAAGCTCAGTTTTCTCATCTGTAGAGTAAGAATGATAAAGCCTAGTGTTCTCATTTCTTAGGGTTGTGAAGGCCAAATGAAATGATAGCCATTAATACTGACTTTTGTGCTATTCCCACTACCTTCCCTGGGCAGGCCTTCTTCTTGAGTGAGAGTAGGAGCTCAGGCTGCTGCAGTGGCTGTGACCCTAAGCCAGCCTTCTCAGGAGAGAAGAATCAACCACCATTTCCCAGCAAAGGTTTCTCCAAGTAGTAATGCCAACAGAAGAATATGCAAGACTACATGGATGTGCTATCACTTGACTTATTATAAACTGGCTTTGACCAAGGTCGGAAAGAAAAATATCACGTGGACCTATAAACTCTCAAACAATTAAGTTCAATTTTACCTTGTTATAATATCTTAAAAAATTTTTTTTTGGAGACAGGGTCACACTCTGTTGCCCAGGCTGGAGTGCAGTGGTACTGTCATTGCTCACTGCAGCCTAGACATCCTGGGCTCACAGGATCCTCCTTATCTCAGCCTCCCTAGTATCTGAGACTACAGGCCAGGTGCATGTCACTTTGCCTGACATTTTTTTTTTTTGTAGAGACAAGGTCTTGCTATGTTGCCCAGGCTGATCTTAAACTCCTGGCCTCAAGCAATCCTCCCGCCTCGGCCTCCCAAACTGTTGAGATTACGGATGTGAGTCACCATGCCTCCTAGCCCCTTACCCTGTTATACTAACTGTAACAGGAGAATGTTTTTCTCTCAGCTTCACCCTTTGTAACCTCAGTCCCAAGGGGTAGAGCTACAGAGACCACAGCTGGCTCCACATCTCAGTACTATCTACTTCATTTGGGTGTGTTTTTTCTCATTAGTGCATAGGGTAGGGTAGGTCCCAGCCAAGGAACCCCAAGTGAACATGTGTTCAGGCTCCATGGGGCTCCCTTTTCCATTGAATCACATTCCAACTGTGTTGTTGCCTCAATTCACTTTTGTGCTTCCAAGAATGCAAATAATTTTCACTTTTCTCCTCCTCATTTTATCTATTTCTCCACAAGATGTTAGCGACCTGAATACATTCCTTTGAATTTATTGACTTCAAACATTCCCTTTCTACAACTGACCTCAATATCTTTTCCTCCTTTGATACAATAAACTTCCCAACAGATTGGCACAGTGTACTCACAGTAAAAAGATCATGAATATACATGAGGCCCTTTATAATTCTGAAATTTCTATTTTTAGCTTTGTGTTGCCCATTTTAAATCTAAAACATTAGCAAGGATGGGCTAATTGTCCTAGAACTATCAGAACCATATTTTTTTTTTTTTTGGTTAAAGTCTCACTCTGTCAGCCAGACTCTAGTGTAGCAGCAAGATTACAGCTACCACAGACTTGACCGGCTGGGCACAAGCGATTCCTCCGCCTCAGCCTTCTGAGTAGCTGGGACTAGAGGCACATGTCACCATACCTGGCTATTTCTTTTTTTCAATTGTAGAGATGAGGGCTCACCATGTTGCTCAGACTGGTCTTGAACCCCTGGGCTCAGGCAATCCTCTTGCCTCTGCCTTTCAATGTGTTAGGATTACAGGTGTGAGCCACTGCATACCGTTCAGAACCACATCTTATCTTTCATGTCTTCAAGGTTTTTGCTTTTGTTCTTCTGCTTCTTTCACAGTTTACTTGTCTTCTTAACAGAGGTTTAAATTCTGCCACCCAGTATTGAAACTTGCCTCTAAACCCTTTCTTAATCTTCCAAACCCAGAGACGTTATTTGCTGGCATTTGTTGTTTGCAGGATTCATTTATTAATTTACTCAAGAACTGCCTTGCAATATTACTTTGCTTGCTTTCTTGACCCTGTATTTATCCTTCATTCTGCTAAGTGCCACGCTAATGTCATTTTTCCCTGTCTAGAATTTTAACTCCTTAAGAGCAAGAACTGTTGATTGTACTTCTAGGTAATCCTACCCAACACAGTCTAATACCGTAATCTAGGAGACCCTCAAGGAATGCTCGTTTTTTTTGTTTGTTTGTTTTAAACATTGATAGACTATATATTCTTCTTATATTTCATCAAAGGAAATTAAATTGAGCTAGTACTTCTTTAACTATTTTTTATTCTGAGCATTTTTTAAAAATTAAGGTTTACTCTTTTAATTGAAAAGTTTACAGAGCAGAGTTGTAGGTGGTGGTGATGGTGTGGCAGAGGACAGAACTTTTACACCTTGAGAGTAATCATCATTAATGTTCAATGAGTACTTCTTCTGTATCATGCTGTGGACTATAAATATATATATATATATATTTGGGCCAGGTGCCATGGCTCACGCCTGTAATCACACCACTTTGGGAGGCAGAGGCAAGAGGATTGCCTGAGCCCAGGGGTTTGAGATCAGCCTGGACAACTTGACGAGACCTCGTCTCTATAATGGATCAAAAAATTAGCAGGTTGTAGTGGTGCATGCCTGTGCTTCCAGCTACTTGGAAGGCTGAGGCGGAAGGATTGCCTGAACCCAGCATGTTGAGGCTGTGGTGTCCGTGAGCATGCCACTGCACTCCAGACTGGATGACAAAATAAGACTCCAACTTAAACTGTGTGTGTGTGTGTGTGTGTGTGTGTGTGTGTGTGTGTGTGTCTGTGTATGTGTGTGTATTTGGTCTTTGTCCCTGGGTTCCTGGCACAGAATTTCAGAAAACCTTGGAATTTCCTCAAAGATAGGAATGTATTTTATTATTCATAATGAACTCCTCTCCATTCTACCCCAGTTATGTTAAAGAAGTGACTTAAAACAGAATCCCTAGATAGCTTCAAGATGGGGGCTGGCAGTCAGAAAAGTCAATCAGGTGGCAAGAAGGTTGGAACTTTCAGCCCCATCCTACCCCCAGCTAAAGAGGGAAGGAAGGCTAGAGATTGAGACTAATGTGGCCAATAATTTAGTCAACCATGCCTACATGATGAAACTTCAATAAAAACTCTGAATGACGAGATATGGGGAGCTTGATGAACACACTGATGTACCAGGAGGGTGGCAGACCATGACCCCACGGGGACAGAGCTCCTATGCTCAGGTCCCTTCCAAACCTTGCCATCCTATGCATTTCTTCATCTGGCTAGTCATTTGTATCCTTTATGAGAAAATGGTAATTGTAAGTATAGTGTTTGCCTGAGTTCTGTGAGTCATTCTAGTGAAATATCAAACCTGAGGGGGTTTTGGGAAGCCCCAAATTTGTGGTCTGCTGGGCAGAAGTGCCGCTGACCTGAGGACACCTGGGACTTGCATCTGGCATCTGAAGTGGGGGCAGTCTTGTGGGACTGAGCCCCTCAAACTGTGGGGTCTGTACTAACTCCGAGTAGCTAGTGTCAGAATTGAATTGAATTGTGGGACACTCACTTCGTGTCAGAGAATTGATGTCAGAACATACATGCCCAGGGCTAAGTACTTTCTGCATATTTTCTCATTTCATCCTTAAAGGAAACCCATAAGCATGGCTATCATCTTCTCATACAAATTAGGAGGTTGAAGCACACAGAGGTTGAGTTCCTCATGGTCAGAGGCCTGATTTCTTTCTTTTCTTTTCTTTTCCTTTTTTTTGAGTTGGAGTCTCACTCTGTCACCCAGACTGGAGTGGCATGCTTCCAGCCACCACAGCCTCAACCCGCTGGGCTCCGGCGATCCTTCCTCCTCAGCATTCCAAGTAGCCAGAACTACAGGTGTGTGCTACCACGCCCGGCTAATTTTTGAGTTATTGTAGAGACGAGGTCTCACCAAGTTGCCCGGGTGGGTCTTGAACCCATGGGCTCAGGCAATCCATTTGCCTCAGCCTCCCAAAGTGCTGGGATTACAGGCTGAGCCACCAAGCCCGGCCGGTTTCTTAATGTCAAAGTCCAGAGGCTTGACTCATGATGCTCTACTGTTCCCAAGTCTCATAAACTAAGGATATCCCACCTGGCAGTGGGAAAGAACGAAGAAATACCACCTGGGAAGTAAAAGTACTTCCTGTGCTCCTCTGCAAATCTTTCTGGCCCCACCTCTTATTCCACCTGCTACCAGTGATGACCAATTCAGGACACACCTTGACCAGCTTTGGGGAAATACATCTCACTCAGATCCACCAGGTTCCTTTTGTGGAAATGCTTTTGGGAGATGCTCAGCATCTACACATGTATGTCCCAGATGGGTGGAGGTGTGGACCCTGGATGAATGAGGAATGGAGGTCAATGGGTAGGTAAATGCTTTTCTCTTTTGCCCCTGAGATGTATTTCATAAGACATCAGAAAGTCTCATGAGGCCAAACACCAGTTACTGCATGGCAGTGGTTTCCTTGACAACCTATTTCTATTTTATTTCTTTCTGTTGCCCTGATGACTCCTATCTCCCATCTCATTCTCCTGCTTCCTGGGGGTTATTTCCCAAGTAAACTACCTACATTTTCTCAGACTCTGCTTTCCGAAGAAACCAGACTAAGATAAAATATAGTTAACCTCAGCCAGAGGGCTGTTGATGTTACCTTAATGACAAAATGGTGCAGGGATAAATAGGTTCTTACTGAATGCAATGCTCCTGTACAAGTCTGCTTTGTAGTAGGAAAACATACATTGAAACTAATTAAAATTGTTTCACATCATGGAATTTTTTGAAAGAAATGAGCTTGAGCTAATAACATCTCAAAAGATGAATGGTAGGGCAATTGAAAAATTGACATCAATGAAGAGTGTTCATTAGAGTTTATGGAAATAATTAATATAAAGAGATTCACAGTAGATAAGATATCCTTTTATGTGAGTTTAAAATTTATTTTCTTTCTGAGGGATTTAGAATAAAAACCTTTGCTAAGTTATCATCTAGCTAAAAAGGCCAGTGGACCCATCATACTGATGTTTGTATTTTCACCATTTGGTGCCTGGCACATAATAGACACGTAACAAATGTGCAATCTTGAAATTGGTGGTTAGAGGTTGTAGTGTGTTGCATTGTGATCATTGTAAATATATGTCCAAGTTCCAACCCCAGGTACCTGTGACTGTGACCTTATTTAGAGAAAAGGTCTTTGAAGATATAACTAAATGAAGGATCTTGAAATTAAGTTATCCTGGATTAACCAGGTGGGCCTCAAATCCAGTGATAAATGTCCATGTAAAAAAAGAAGAAACAGACACAGAGGAAGATCACGTGAAGATGGAAGCAGAGATGGTAGTAACATAGCTATAAACCAAGGGATGCCTGGATGCATCAGAAACAGAAAGAAACAAGGAGAAGTTCTCCCTTACAGTCTTTGGAGGGAGTGTGTGGCCCTGCTGACTTCTGAAATCCAGAACTGTGAGAGAACAAATTTCTATTGCTTTAAACTACCAAGTTTATGGTAATTTGTTATGGCAGCCCCAGGAAACTAATACAGAGGTATAAAAACAAAATAAAACATATGGCAAAAGCTAATGGAACATAAGCAATGGTATCAACTATAAAACCATTCAACAAATAATTTATTGAGCATATACTATGTGCCAGGCACTTCTCTAGGAAAAATACCAGTGAGCAAAACCTACAGAGATCCCTGCACTCACGGCGCTTACAGTCTAGCAGTATTCTGGTCAGAGAAACCAGTTTATTCAAAGCTCCTTTACACTTAACCAAGGTGTGCTTGTGTCTGTAACTATATCAGAACCAATTGTTAAACACAGCTAGTAGTAACAATGTCCCTCAGAAAATAAAGATTGCACAACAACCAGGGAAGTACTTACTCTCCATAGAGAATTCAAACTCTACATTTTCAGATAGGAGATTTATTTATTTTATTTATTTATTTTTATTTTATTTTAAAGATGTGGGGTACAATTCAGGGTTAGGTACATAAGTGGTCATTATACAGGTGAAGTTTGGCCTCCCATTGGTCCTTACTTCACCTAGTTTGGGATCAGGTACCCTTATTAATGTTATGTGCCTTTCCCAACCCTCCCCTGGCAGTGATCCGCTACTGCCAATCCCTTTCTTGTAGTATTATAATAAATGTTCAGGGTCTGCTTATGAGTGAGAACATGTGGTACTGTGATAGATAGATACCACAGTATCTATCTATCTGTGATAGATCACTGAGTATGATGACTCTAAATCCATCCAAGTTGCTGCAAAGTCCATAATTTTGTCCTTCTTTATGACTGCATAATATTCCATTGTGTATATGTATCATTTTTTAAAAATCTGGTCTATTTTTGATGGGCAGCATGGTTGGTTTCATAATTTTGCTATTGTGAATAGGGCTGCAATAAACATGTGAATATTCCTCCAGGAATATTCCCAGAAAGTGGATTGCTGGGTCATATGGAAGGTCAATTTTTTTTTTAGATCTTCTAGAAATCATCACAGTTTTCCACAGAGACAGTACTAGGTTACATTCCCAGCAATAGTGTAAAATTGTTCCTTTTTCTCTGCATCCTCTCCAGCATCTGTTGTTTTTTGAGTTATTAATGATGGCTGTCCTGACTGGAGTTGGGTGATATCTCAGTCTAGTCTTGATTTGCACTTCTTTGATGATTAGTGAGGCTGAGCATTTTTTCATGTATCTATTGGCTGCTCATATGTATTCTTTTGAGAAGTGTCTATTCATATCTTTTGCCCACTTTTTAATAGGCTGTTAGTTTTTTTCCTTTCAGCACATTTGAGTTCCTTATAGATCCTGGATGTTAGGCCTTTGTCAGTTATACAGTTGGCAAAAATTTTTTCCTATTCTGTGGGCTGTTCTCCCACTCTCTTAATGGTTTCTTTTGTTTTGCAGAAGCTTTTCAGTTTGATACGGTTCTACTTGTCAATCTTATCTCTTATGGCATGGGCTATTGGGGTTTTGATCAGGAAAAGGATATTTATTTTTAACAAGAATAAAAACACTCGAGATTTTATGACCTCCTGGTTTCTATTCAGCTCATGGGGTAGACTGGAAATGTTTATTCAGTTGCAATAGAATGTTGATCTTTTATTAGAAATCACACAATTATAATACTATAAGAAAGGGATTGGCAGTAGTGGGAAACTGCCAGGGAAGGGAGGGGAGCACACTTCATCAGTAAGGGTACCTGATCTCAGACCAGGTGAAGTGGGTACCGAAGTGAGGCCCAAACTTTACCTGTACAATGACCATTTGTATACCTAACCCTGAATCATACCCCACATCTTTAAAATAAAATAAAAAAGAAATCACAAGGAATTCTGCTAAAAATATAACAATATTCCAGTATGGGACAAAATAAATAAATCTAGAAAATTTTTCTCAAATTTATTTTTCCACAATACTTTTTAAAAAGATTATGCCCCTGAATTGTACCCCACATCTTTAAAAATAAAAAATAAAAAAAGGTTATTCTTCTTAAACTTTTGACCAATGCCATTATCAGCCAGAGAAGGCTAGCCAGCAACTAGACAAATGAGCATGCAACACACCAATATTAAGGGATAGGTTTGGTTCAAAAGCTTGTGTGTGTATGGGGGGGGAGGTGGATTTGTATACTTGTGATCGTGATATTCTATTATCTTCCATGCTGAGTCAACTTAATTAAATGTGATGATTCTACTCAGTGTAAACTTAAAATAACCAAGCATAATTTTGTGTTAAAGTATTATTTGTGTGATTGGAATACAGCATAGCAATATTTCACCATATTCTATGAAAAGCATCTCAGCTTACAAGTGCTCTAATACTAGAGCAATTCTGAGGGCTGTTTGGTTAGCATAAGTCAGCAAGCAGAGCAAAGCACTGGAATGCTGGGCAGATAAAGCGTACAGGTAGAAATCAAATCCTAGAGAACTAACAATTTGGTGCTTATAGATGAATCATAAGGCTTCTATACGTTTTAATATGTTAGCATTGCATCATGCAAGCATGATGCAATGCTTTCACGTATGCAAATTCAACTTGGCAAAAGCTAATAAACAATCTTTTAAATTGTGACTGCCAATCCACTAATTAGGAGTGAGCTCTGTGGTCAGTGTGAGAAGGGAATCTTTGTTCCCTCAGCTTTCTCAGTCCCTAAATGTCTGTCTGTGTGTGTGTGTGTGTGTGCACACCTATGTGTGTGTCTATGCAGCTGAGTTGAATATAATTTTTGTGTTTAAAGTTATATCAAGTTTCATACATGTCCCCTGATTCCAGGCCAACTACTGTCACTAGCTTTTAACCAGGTCTTTAACTGTGTTAAACTTCTTGAATGGGATACAGACTGTCTTTTAGGGGTAATTTGAGGGTCTTTTCAAAAACAAATTGACTCTGGAATTTCTGTCTCATATCAAATCTAAATGAAGGAGAGAGAGAGAAAGGGAGAGAGAGAGAGAGAGAGAGAGGACTCTGTTGAACATTGTGTAACACAGCCAAGTATATGAAACATGATGACAGTAGTCCCAGCAAACAGCTTGACTGCGGTCTCATGAGAGACCCTGAGCCAGAACCATGCAGCTAAGCTGCTTCTGGAGAAACTCTGAGAAAATAAATGTGTGTTGTTTTAAGCTGATAAATTGTAGAGTAATTTGCTAAGCAAAGATGGAGGACTAAGACAATTGATATCATGGATTTGAAGAGGAAAATGTAGAGTCTTTGCCTTTCTATGTTTTGAAATAAAGATGGAAGAGATGTTTGAAAACAAGATTCTCTATAATACTAAGTAACCTATCACAGAAACAAAGAACTGAGTATCATATGTTCTCACTTATAAGCGGACCTTGAACAATTATTGTAATATTATAAGAAAAGGATTGGCAGTAGTGGGAAACTGCTGGGGAAGGGGGGAGCATACCTCATTCACAAGGGTAAATGCATAATGAACATTCGTATACCTAACCCTGGATTGTACCCCACATCTTTAAAATTAAAAAAGAAAAAAAAAGATTCTATAACATAATGTGAGAAATGCCATTATAGGGGTAAATCACTGGTGAACCACATAGTATTTAGGACCAAAAATGGGGCACTCTATTCCTGATCACTAGAGGACTACATTATATTCCACTAAGCAAAAAATTATCCCCAACAAAAAATTTCCTACTTTTTAGGAAGTCCAAAAGGACTCTTACCAAGGGAAGTCCAAGCAACAAAAGGAAGAAATGAATGAAGGGAGGATGAGCTGGAAAGCACACAAGGTGGGGGAGGGGTGGCACACTGTTATTTATTGATTGCTTATGACCCATGTATTTTGTATGCATTATCTTATTCTATCATCTTCACACCAATTGTATGAGGTAGAATAATTTTCTTTATCTTATAGATGGGCACCTGAGAACCCAGTAAATGATGGAGCTAGGATTTGAACATATGTGCTGTTGACTCTGAGAGCATATTTTGTTCTACTGCAACAGATGGCTCTCCTTTGCCCTCCAGGGTCTTGTGTTGCCCAGTGGAATATCATGGCATGCACAGCTTTTCTCTTAAAATATTGTACAGCATTTGACAAACTTGATCACTAAGACTATGCTGACATTCAGGCTCTCTGGCCTGTAGTAGACAGTGACCTGAATTTTATTACTAGTTAGCTGCCATCAGACAGCTACAATTTCTGTGAGATTGATCAATTATTTCAGGAAATTATCAGGTATTAAAAAAATGACTAAAAGTAACTGAATCAATAGGTTTTCTTCTGCTCAGTTTCATAACTTTATAGACAAAGAATACTTTCCAATCGTTTCTAACTTTCCCAAAGTACTCCAAGTGAAAATGTTCACTGTCATCTTTACCTTGACAGTTATGATTATGTCCAAATTTTAAAAATCACCAGAGTAATTAAGAATAAGTTCAAGACATTTATCTTCCAGGGAAAAATTATCGATGACCGAAATATCTCTGAAAACATACACTTCAGCATCACTCTTACTGCTAGTGAACTGTCATTCTATAAAATTAGATATTTAAAACTGAGCTGAAAAGAAAATGGCTCTTACCAGATGAGGATGGTTAGGAGTTGGTCTTGATAATTGTACTGCTAGAGTAGAGAGTTATTTGCTTCTTGTCTTCAACTGTTTTGTGCTGCTATAACAGACTGGGTAGTTTTTAAGAAGCATAAATGTCCTGGCTCACAGTTCTAGAGGCTGGCAAATCCAGTATCAAGGTGCTGGCATCTGGCAAGGGACTTCTTTCAGTGTCAGAACATGGCAGAAGTCATCACATAGTGGAAATACAAAGAGGGAGTGAGAGAGGACTGAACTCTCCCTTTTATATGAACATTACTTCCATCCAGGAGAACAAAGCACTCATGACCTAAGCATCTCTTAATGGTCCCACCCTTCACACTGTTACAATAGCAATTTGATTTCAACGTTAATTTTGGAAGGAACAACATTCAAAACAACACTTCTGTACCTTGAGAGGTGCTGAAAAGCTCACTCCTCAGGTGATTTCTTTATTGTTTTGTTGAAATACTTACAATCCTATAATCAGAGTCATTGCTTTTGTCTTTCTGCAAAGCTTAATCCTAGATGGGCAGGCAGCATAATCAGAAAACAAAACAATAACAACAAACAAAAAAACACAGGTCCAGGGACTTCCAGTATAATTTAGTCTGTGTAAGTAAGCCTCTTTCTTTTTCTCCTCCTAAAAATTACACACAATCTTCAGGACAAATGAAAAAAACACACGCCATAGATTTCATCTCCAATGAAAGTAGGAGACAAATATGATTCATAGACTGTAAAATGCAAAGGCAATAGAGAAGAAGAGCAGCTGGGGGGAAAAAAGGGAAAAAATAGCAAAATATTAGTGAAAGAACCCAGATAAAAAACAGATTTCAGAAAGTCCCATAAGAATACACTTGCTTAGGTGATGGACTAATCTTGAAATGATTATGGACAGTATAGAAATGTAACAATGAATGCAAATTGGGCTGAAGAAGGTAGGAGTTAAAATAAGTCTGCTGATTTAAAGGATATCATTAAAGGCTGACTAATCAAGTGGTAGGCATAGACATATTAATATTTTTATAGTTCTAAGGTAACAATAAGAAAGGTGATATTATTGATTCAAATTGGGTGGTGAGGAGGAGAGAAAGGAAATAGGAAAGAAGGAGAAAACATTATTTTTATTATTTTTTATTTCTTACAAATATCTATGCATTAAATAACATTGCAGGGGACTATCTTTCATGACAACTTTGCATTAATAAAAGTAACCACCATAACCTCCCCAAATCTTAGAACTACACACAGAAAGCAAACCAAAGGAAAAAGACTGCATTGACAAAGTCCCTGAAATACATGAAACCAAAAAATGTGAAATATGGCAGAACTGACATCAAACATATATGTCATCTCAATAAGTATAAATAGATTTAACTTACATTTTAAAAAGAAATCATCTTAAATTAGATTAGTATTAAAGCAATGTAAACTGTATGCCATATATAAGGGACACATCTAAAAAAAGTGATTCAGGATGGTTAAAAATGGAAGAATAAGCAAAACTCTATTAGAAAAGGCAATTTTTTAAAAATCCAGAAATTATTTTTTTAATATCCAAAAAGCAGTGAGTACGTTGTAATTATGAAATGTGCAAAGATTATAAAACTGTATCAGTTATGAATGTCTATGTGTCAAATAACATGGCAAACTAAAGCAGAAACTATAGAAGATATGAAGAAAAACAGACAGAAGAACTCTAGTAGCAGAAGACTTCAAATCAAGTTGTTTATTTCATTATAGTTTGAGTGGATGAAAAATAAGAATATTAAAGGTCTAAATAATATAATTTAAAGTAAAACTCAATGTTATATACATCAAACACATACCTTGAAAATAGAACATATGCATTCTTTTCAACTGCTCATAAAATATTGACCACTTAAAAAAAACAAAAGGCACATGGAAAACCTCAATAAGTTCAAAAAGCAGAAACACTTGAAAGGCTTGAATGTGTGAGTAAATGTTTCTTAAGTACCTTCTGTGTTTTGTTTTGAGTTCTACTAGAGAACTGTTTCTGAGGCAAAGATTTGAGCTTAATTTGGGAGGTGAAGGTTATGAGATTATTTAGAAGGTAAAGCAAACATGAGTTGAGAATTACATGAGACAGGGAAAGAGAAAGGAACCGGTGAAAATATTCCTTATCAAGCTAGCTACTGTTATGGATGACTAGAGTTCAATTCTACTGGGGAAATTCTGAAAATGAGTGTAGAGTATCCTACCTGAGGGTCAAAAAAACTGAGATTTACTCCAAATGGCAGAAAGGGCTTTAGAGGACAGTGAAAATCCTTAGGAAAATAAATTCAGGGGCTGACTGCTGAAAGTTAGGCTGATGTGCACCGAAATATATATTTTTTTAGTTGGGGGTCTCACTCGGTTGCCCAGGCTGGAGTGCAGTGGCCTAATCATGACTCACTGCAGCCTCAATCTCCTGGACTTATGCAATTCTTCTACCCCAGCCTCCCAAGAAGCTGGAACTACAGATGTACACCACCAGCTACAGCTAATTTTTAAAAATTTTTTGTAGAGATGAGATCTTGCTGGTCTTGAACTCCTGTACTCAAGCAATCCTCCTGTCTCAGCCTCCCTGCTGTGATTACAGGTATGAGCCACCGCGCCAGGTCAATGTGCATAGAAGTATGCAAAGGAATCAGAGGACAGAGGACACAGATGGGGCACTAGCAGCATCCAAATTTCAGCATGTGCATGTGTGGCATTCAACAATTGAGGGATGGCCAGATACAATGGCTCATGCTGTAATCCCAGAACTTTGGGAGGCCGGGACGGGAGGATTGCTGGAGCCCAGGAGTTCAAGGCCAACCTGGTCAACATGGTGTAACCTCATCTCTATTTAAGTAAAATTAAAAAAAAAAAACAATTGAGGAGAACTACAATCAGAATGGATAAGTAATTCCGGGCATCCAGGTTAGGTTGAGTAAAAGTTTAAAATCAGAAATTCCCTTGTCTTGTTTTTCTATTTGCTTTTTTTTTTCTATGAACTTTCCCTACAGGCTTTTTTTTTATGAGGAGCCCCCTCTGCCAGTTGGTGTATAAATGCCCTCATTCTTTCCACTAGACTAGGCTGTACAGTTCTTCAACAGTCAGGCTTTTAAAAAAATTATACATAACAATTTTTGTTAGAGTAGTTTGCATAGTCTTTCCTCATTTGGGCAGCATTAGCTGTAGAGTTAAGATTTGTTCTCACTCTAGGCTTGGTCTTCCTGCCTTTTCTTGTTTTTCACTCCTGCTGTTTTTAAAGAGATTTACATTGATTTTGTGATGCAGTTGGTGGGTGCCAGAAAGAATTTAACTGAAAAGGGACTGTGAACAATTTGGCAATGTGGAAAATGTAAAGCCTGGGTAAAATATAAAAGATTTACCCTCTGACATGGTGTAGGTACCACCCAATCACTGGGCCCTTCACCTTCCACTTGGTGCCAGGGTTAACTCTTTGGTAGCTGCTGATCCTGGGGGTTCTAGGAGAGGCTGGGATGACTGTGATAACCTGAGGATTATCTGAGAGGCTCAGAGACATGGCTAGTTACCACTTGGTGCTTAAATATTATATATTTTAGCAAATTGTGATTACTGGTTGAATCTCAGCCCTGCATATAACCTAGATAAACCTTTGCCATAATTTGCCTCTTTCTGTCAAGCGTGGTGGTGCCTGCCTATATCCTAGCTCCTCAAAAGGCTGAGGCAGGAGGGTTGCTTGAGCACAAGGGTTTGAGGCCAACTTGGGTCTTGAACTTTTGGCCTCAAGTGATCCTCCCACCTTGGCCTCTCAAAGTGTTGGGATTACAAGTATGAGTCCCCATGCTTGAACCTTTTTTTTTTTAATTAAAGAAAAGTGAGTAATCTGGAGTGCTGAGGAGTTAGTTTATGAATTTTCTTCTTACAAATAAGAAGAAAATTTGGTATATTTCTGCTTTCGATGGATTCTGTCAAGCTAATTTCATTGTACCATGTGGCTGCAATGCACATAATTTTCAGTCATATATACATAGTATTTAAATTACTTCTGATGTGCCTTTTCCCTGAAGACCTTTTTCTGATTTTACTCTCATGCTTTTTTTACTAATATTGCTGTTAAGAAAAATATTACTCAAAACTTGGAAGTAAGCCCACTCCCCCCCCAAAAAGTAGAAGCTTTGTTTCCATTGTTAGAGAATGCCCTGTTCCCAAATCAAAGGTTGACAAATTTTTGTTGCTGTTATTTTTCTATAAAAAAACAGAAAGTAAATATTTTAGACTATGTAGACCATCTAGTCTGTATCACAACTATTCAACTCCCCACCAAATGCAGCCATCTACAACACATAAGCAAATGCATGTAGCTGGATTCCAATAAAACTTTATTTACAAAACAGGTGGTGAGCCAGCTTTCAACTTTGGCCTAGCAGCTAAGCAAGGCTGTTATTTGCTGACTCCTGCCCTAGAGTCATGTGATTTATGTTTGTTTTATTTACCATTGACCATTGATTAGGGCTCAGACAAGTTATAAGTCTGTAGAGGTGAATATTTCTTTATTGGAAACTGATAAGATGTAAACAATTTTTGACCAATATTATGCAAATAATTTTTTCCAGAAACAATTGGAATTATTTTTGTCTTACAGTAGTGCAAATGGTATTTCTTGGGTAGAAAAAATAACCTCAAAGGGTATGGTCTTATTGTTGGTAGGACAATATAAACTTTGCATCCAACTTTGTGATTTATTGCAATTCTTTTCATTTATTGACTCTATAGTCATCAGTTCTTTGTATCCTTTTTTGAATCAACCATTAACTCATTAATGAGTTTGATAAAGCTTTGATTTCTGCTTATTATTAATTTGAGAATTGTATAATTTTAAATACTTTGACAGTTACAATTTGGGTATTATTCGTTAAGATATTTACCTAGATTCGGCTGGGTGAATTGGCTCATGTCTGTAATCCCAGCATTTTGAGAGGCCAATGCAGGAGGATCATTTGAGGTCAGGAGTTCAAGACCAGCCTGGACAACATAGTAAGACCCTGCCTCTGTAAGAGTGAAAAAGAAAAAAATATGTTCTTAACAAAAAAAGAATTTTTCTTTTTTTTTTTTTTTTTTAACCTAGATTCGATTCTCATGCTCTTGAACCAGGAGGGAAAGGAAAAAGTAATTCCTTTGACATAAAAAGCTGAGACTTCTAAATAATCTAAACAAGACCTGAAGATTAGTAAAAACTATCTGAAGCCATGGGTGCCTTGAACAGAGCCAAACTTAACCTAAATGCCAGGATGTGACTCAGACTTGCCAGTAGTAGAGAGCATGTGGCATGTGTTTCTAATTCTGATACAGTAAACCTCTTGCATCATTTTCTGTTTTCTGGCAGCATCTATCTCAAGATGGCAGGTGTTTTGCCTATTGGAAGTTGTCAGCACATATCTTTGATGTTACCTTTACTTTCATACGTGAGAAAAAAAAAAAAATCCCGCTTCAGTAAGCTAAATCCATGCATTAAATATATTTCCCCCAAATAGCAACTCTCAAGAAAACGTGAGATTTGCAATTTCTCTCCCTCTCTCTCTGGCTCACAGCAATGACTGTACCTGCTTTTAGGAGAGTCTGAACCTTTGAAGGACAGCCGATTCATGCTAATCACCAGGCAGTAGCAAACTGAAATGGATTTTCTTTCACGTTAGACTAGATGGTGCAGTGCCAAGTTGGAAAATATTATTCAGTTTCATTTTGGATTCATGGAATTTTTTTCTACTGTGTGATACTTGAAAGTCAAACTGAATGTCAGAGATAAAAATGTCATGCAGATCATAACTGGGTATAACGAGGCTCCCCTGGATTCACTGGAGATGGACACAGTTGAGACTCTTGACTGAGGTCCTATGAGGTCAGTTCAGTCCTGCTGTTCCTCACTCCAAAACAGTAATTCCCTTTATTGTGTCCAGTTGAAACTCAGGTGAGACCAATATTCAGCTGGGCTCCTAGAAGTTTAAAGACAGAGAATCTATGAAAGTATTAAAGACGTCATTTTTAAAGAAAAGATAGACTCATCATGACTCTTATGCAAATATGAAATAGACATGTCAAATATTTGCTTTAGCTCATTAATTAATGAGGAGACTGGTAAAATATGATAACTAGTTCAAATGACAATTCAAAGAGAAGACATACATGTAGGCTATCAGGGATGTAGAAATGAATTTGAACTTGCATAACTGGTACATGACTTCCATGAGGAGGGGGTTAGAGGAAATACATCTGAGGCCAAGCTTGGAGGAGGTTCATGCCTGTAATCTCAGCTCTTTGGGAGGCCGAGGTGGGAGAATTGCTTGAACTCAGGAGTTTGAGACCAGCCTGAGCAACATAGCAAGACCTCGTTTCAATAATAATAATAATAATAATAATAATAGTAAAAATATAATGAAGAAAAGTAGCTGGGTGTGGTGGCAAGCACCTGTAGTCCCAGCTACTCAGGAGGCTCAGGTGGAAGGATCACCTGAGCCCAGAAGTTCGAGGCTGCATTCCAACCCAAAACAACAACAACAACAAAAAACTCAACCAAATTTATTTGCACATTTGTGGACAAGATAATTTGCATTTCTTTTTTTTAATGGTCACATTAATCATAATGGCCCAAATATGGAAGCAATTCAAATATTCAACAACTGATAAATGGACAAGCAAAATGTGGTATAGACACAATGGGATTCCACTCAGCCATAAGCCATACAAAGGAATGAGTACTCATTCATGCTACAGTGTGAATGAACCTCAAAAGCATTATGCTCCATTGAAAGAGCCAGACACAAAAGGCCATAAAGTGCATAATTCTGTTTCTCTGAGTTGTCCAGAATAGGTAAACCCGTAGAGGCAGAAGTAGATCGGTGGTTGAGAAAAGCTGAGGGGAAGGTGGAAAGGGAAGTAACTGTAAATGAATGCAAGGTTTCTTTTGAGTGAAGAAAATGCTCTGTAATTCAATAGTGATGACTGCATAGTTTTGAATCATCTGCATTTCTTTCAGTTCTTTACAACACATAGAATTGCATAGAGCCCAAATAAGATGAAAGGTATAGAGACCTCACAGATTAGGTAACCTGGAAAGGCATGTTAGATGTTGTTTATTTTTCCTTTGAAAGCATCTAATAATTTTGGGGGTGTGTTTTAGTCCTTTGCAATTTTTCTGTACAAAAAAAAAAAAAAAACCTTGACTAAGACTATGTTTGTGTCTCTAGGGTTACATAAAACAGAAAAGGCAATGGTGTTCTCCTACTTCGTCTGTTTGCCAAAAACAATCGAAATAGAACAACAGATGGACTAAGTAGCAGACACTTGAAAGCTAGAGAAATCAAATGGAAGGGAAAGTAAATGTTAAAATACCCTTTGCTTAATCATTGTCTTTACAATATATTACTTTGTACCCCATACTGTGGAAAATTTTCAGAGAAAAATACTAAAATGGACCGAACTGTCTTAAGCTCCCTGTTTTCATTTTGCAACATTTTCAACATTCTGGAATGTCAGAAAAAGCACCATGAATCAAAAGCCCTGAGAATAATGTGAAAATCTTGTGACAGTTTTTCATGGAGGGATAAGGAGATGCCACACTGTATTCTATCCAACGTGACTTTCTAATAACCCTTCTTATATGCCGCCCCCCAAAAGTTCCATTCCTGATAGCTGTTTCTGAATCTTCTCTCTCTCAAGAACTCACCAAAAGTTTTCAGTTTTGCTTAGCTTTTCTCCAACTTCCCTGTCTTTTTTCTTTTGCAAGAAGATTAATCTTGTCTTCTTAACGTCTTCAGGTCTTCTATCCTTCCTTAACAAATCTCAGTCCTTGGTAAGCAAACTAAGCAAATATGATTTCCTTTATCCATAGAAGGAAATGGAGAATGTTGTCACAAAAACTTGTAATTAAGTATTTTGCTCCATGCCACACTTTATTTTAAACCCAAGCCAGGCACAGTGTCTCATACCTGTAATTCTCAGCACTTTGGGAGGCTGAGACAGGGAGACTGCTTAAGCCAGGGGTTCAAGATCAGCATGGACAACGCAGCAAGACCCCATCTCTACAAAAATTTTTTAAAATGTGCCAGTTGTGGTGACATGCACCTGTCGTCCCAGTTATTTAGGAGGATGAGATAGGAGGATCACTTGAGCCCAGGAGTTCGAGGCTGTGGTGAGATATCATCACACCATTTCACTCTAACCTGGTGACAGAGCTTGCGAGAACTTGTAACTAAAACAAAACAAAATAAAAACCTTAAAGATTAAATATCTTTTCTATATACCTTGGAATATAAATAGCTACCACACCATAATTTTAAATAAGTACATCATAAATGATACTTATTTTATTAAACTGATTCTTATAGTTTTTCTAAATGTTACCCAGGTTCCTCACAAAATGTAGGTAAGCAAAGGACTGTTGACTTAAACAGAAATTTATTTTCTCACAATTCTGGAGGCTAGAAAAAATGAGATTAAAGTGTTGGCAAGGTTGGTTTCTTCTGAGGCCTTACTCCTTGACTTGCCCAAGGCCATCCTCTCCTTGTATATGTCTGTGCTCTCATCTCCTCTTCTAATAAGGACATCAGTCACCCTAATGGCTTCATTTTAACTTAACTACCTCTTTGAAGAGCCAATTTCCAAAACATAGTCACATTCTGAGGAACTAGGGGTTAGAATTTCAGCATAGGAATTTTAGGGGTATTTAATTCAGCACATAACAAGGAATGTCCTCCTCATTTTAGTAGAAGAATGTCAGGTGTTCAGGGATTAAATGACCTTCTGAACAATCTACTAAGGAGCACAGTCAGCACCTCTAATTGATAACCTATACTATGGACCTCTTTAAGTCATTCTTAGAAGGCAGAGTTGTTCCAGTGCAGACTTTCCTGTAGTTGCAAAGTTAGCATTAGAAAACAAACTTGAAAAAAGCAATACTTTCATTTTTAACTTAAAGATATAAATTATGGACATATTCTAACCTTATAACAAAAATTTTTTGGTTATCCAGGCTAGCTAGTTCCATAATTGATCTAAATATTTATACAAAAGTATCATAAGGGTTTCTTTGTTTGTTTTAAATATCTTTAATAAGATATAATTTATATACCATAAAGTTTACCTCTTTAAAATGTATAATCATCATAAGTATGAGTGCAATTGTATGGAAAACCATTCTGTACTCTTTATATAGATTAATTATAATATTTCAGGCCAGGTGTGGTAGTTCACACCTATAATCTCAGCACTTTAGGAGGCCAAGACAGGGAAGATTGCTTGAGCCCAGGAGTTCAAGACCAGCCTAGGCAGTATAGCAAGACCCTGTCTCTACAACAAATTAAAAAATTAGCTGGGCATGGTGATGTATGCCTGTAGTCCCAGTTACTCAGGAGGCTGAGGGGGAAGGATTACCCGAGTCCAGAAGGTTGAGGCTGCGGTGAGCTGTGATTGTGCCACTGTACTCCAGCCTATGTAACAAAGTGAAACCCCAACTCTAAAAAATAAAAAATATATATATATTAACTGTGATGATGCTACAAGATTGACATTATTGGCATTTATTGATGAGGACATATGGCTCAGAAATGTAAATAACTTTCTCAAATTCATATAGCTGGTAATCTGTGTGGCTCTAAAACCCAGGCCCTCGGTACTGTACCACCAACCTCTCAGTCTTCATTTTCACACTCAAAGTAAACTCAAAGTATGGAAATTAAAGCATGGATAAAGAAAAAGAAAAAGAAAATCATCTATAATCCCATCACTCAGAGTGAGCCACCTATAATCGTTTTGACATATACCCTTACAGTTGTATTCCCATTCACATGTACCAAGTAGGTACGGTCTTAGTCTACTCAGGCTGCTATAACAAAAATACCGTAGACTAGATGGCTTAAACAACAAGCATTTGCTTCTCACAATTCTGGAGGCTGAGGAATCCAAGATCAAGGCACTGATACTTTCCATGATTGGTGAAGGCCCACATTGAAGGTTCATTGGCAGTTTTCTTCTCTCTATCCTCACATGACAGAAAGAGATGAAAGAGCTCTGTGGGGGTCCATTTTTAAAGGGAATAATCCCTGAGATTAGTCCCTTCCACCCTCATGACCTAATTACCTCCCACAGGCTCCACCTCCTGATACCATCCCATTGGGGTGCTAGGATTTCAACATAAGAATATGGAGTGGGGGGACACAAGTATTTAGTCCACGCAGGGTATGGCTTCATAAAAGTAAACTCAGTTGCACAACAAATGTCACACTTTATTTTCCTCAAATAAAATTAAAATCTGTCTCTAACCTCCATTCTACCAGGTTGTCAAGAGATTGTATTTTTGTAGATATTAGGGCTCCTGGCCCAGCTAAGGATCAAAGAGAAAAATGGGAGACTTATGTATTGCTAGAAAAGTGGGAAAAGGCCTCTGACTTTCTGCCTAACAGCCTTCAGTCTCTGTCTGTGTCCAGTGCTTCAGGGGGGCAGGGACTTTACTACTTCAGAGCCCAGAAGATCACAGAGAGTTTTGCCCTGGTGGGAGGCTCAGTATTTAGACTGAGCTTTTTTCTGAGGCCTTGCCACTACCTAAGGGTCTTGCAAGACATGAGGCCTGAGTCTTCCAGACCCCACTGGATACCCCCCTCCAGCCTGGGTGTCACTCCCTTTTATCTGCCTGTCGTTCTTTCTCTCCTACAATTTCTTCTCATGGAGTATAATTCCTTTTGCTCAAGTTTACAAAAAACAAGAGCTAGAAAGGGAAGTGTTATAGTTTTGAAAACAGAAAAAATAAAAGATTTGACTATTGAAAAAAATTTATATTTATTTATTATGATTATTTTTCTGTATGTATAGTGTGCATATGTATTTGTTATGATTATGGTTTGCAAAATCAGGATCCCATTCTGCTGTTCTTATTCATTCTGACAATCTTTATATTTTTCCCCCCTCACTGTTGAGTTTTAAGAATTTTTTTTGTAATATTTTGGACATAAATTCTTTGTCAGAAATGTGTTTTGCCATTATTTTCTCCCATTCTGTCTTTGTTTTCCTAACTGTATTTTGCAGAGCAGAAGTTTTTAATTTTAACAGAATCCAAGATCTCATTTTTTCCTTTCATAGACAGTGCTTTTGGCATTATATCTAAAACTTATCTCCAAACCCAAGGTCATGTCAATTTTCTCCTATGTTTTCTTGTAGAATTTTTATGGCTTTGCACTTTACATTGAGGTCCATGATCCATTTTAAGTTAATTTTTGTGAAAAGTGTTAGGTATCTATCTAGGTTCCAGCACCATTTGTTGGAAAAAACTATCTTTTCTCCATTGACTTGACTTTGAACCTTTGTCAAAGATGAGTTGACTATATTTGTGTGGGCCTATTTCTGGACCAGTTCTACTCTATATAGATAGAAAGCTTACAGTTAGGTAACTTACTACCTATTGTGGGCATTTTAATTTATTCTTTAATTTAAGAGGTAGAAAGCAAATGCCCCTCAAGTCTGCTGGCTCTCCAGAAAAGGGGAAAAGAGGATAACAATGAATTGCATTTAATTTCAATGAGGATACGTGTACATGAAAATCTACCCCAAAATAGCTAAAATGGTAAAAGATGTGTTGCTATTTTAAAGTGAGAAGATTTGGATTTGCCTCAGGCAGCTTTGAGCTTCCAGGGTGTTATGGCTCACTAGTTTCAGGTTTGAAAATTAGAAACGCAAAGGCAGGCTGTGATTTCAGCATCCGCCATTCTTTCATAATTTTGTAGTACAAGGGTTTCCAGAGAGGGAACCAAGCAAGGGAGGGAGCAGAACATTAGGGAGAACAGAATGATAGGTACCAAGAAAACGGGTCCAACTATCTGTCTTTATATTTAACAGCCTTCAAAGCAAGTCATGCATGCTGAACACTGCAAAAGCACCAGGCATTTGCTGAGGAAGAAAAAAAAAATCCTCTGGGAATGCACCCCTTGAGGGAAGGAAATGGCATCACAAAGAAATGAAGCAAACACGGTACTTTGCCCTGCCAGCAACTTCTCTCTATTTTGCAACTGCAGAATGAAATATCTACTCCACTAAAGCCTCAGTCAGCTGCAAAAACAATGTGTTGAAATCTGATATTTATTTTTGCTGAAATGGATCTGTGGCCCTGCCATTTCAGATTCTGCAGCTTTGCAAAGTACCCGAGAGCCTTCACTGCCCTTGGGGGAGCCCAGAAGGCCAGTGACACCTTTTCACTTTTGTGATAGAATTTTTCTTTAAGAACCCAAGCCAGAGCCAGATGAATTTCCATCCAGCTTTTGGAGGGAAAAACCAAAATGAATTAATTAAGTTATCAGACAGCCTTTCAAAAGTGTCATGTCAGCCCTTTATTATGATATCTTATCAGTCGACATTTGCTTTGCTTTCCCTGAGAGATTCTGGATTGGAGCAGTTGATCATGGAAGAAGGGCTTGACTTTCCCAGTCTGCACACTCCCACGATTTACAACTAGTCTTCAGAGAGACCTGCTATCATAGAGGGAAACCGTATTCAGGTTTTCTCATCTATGAAAACATGACCTCAACATGGCTAAACTCAGTCACTACCACCATTTCTCTCTTTCCCTGTGTCACCACACTTCATGGAAGAGGATCCCTTGCTTCATTACGCCACCACCTAATAGTTCCTTAACTCTAAGATCTGCTGTCATAGAACACTTGAATGATGCTGTTCTTTTAAAGGTCACCAAGAGCCTCACATTCTCCAATCCAATAAATATTTTTTAGTCCCAATGGACTGTACCATTAGACACCACTTATCCATCTCACCTTCCTTTCTGTAGCTTTGTGTTTCTTTTTAAATTCTTTTTTGTAGAGATGGGGTCTTGCTTTGTTGCTCCGGCTGCTCTCAAACTCATGACCTCAAGCAATCCTCCTGCCTCAGCCTCCCAAAGTACTGGGATTGCAGGCATGAGCCACCACACCCTTGCCATTGTGTACATGGTGCTGGAGGTTTCCTTTCTGTGTTTTTCCTGTGCATCTTCCAGGCTCTACCTTGTGGCCATTCTTCAAAGTTCTTTTTTTCAGCATTTCATTCTTTATATTCTGTCTCTCAGCAAGCACCCATTCCCATATTCTCAGCCATCACCCTCCTGATGGCTGGTGCTTCAGCAGAATCTTGAATAATGAAGTATTCTTGAGAATGAAATCCACCAATGGATGATGCTGCAATGGGACATTAGAAAGAACTTGGCTCTCTGAGGTCTTCACGGAATCACCATATCTGTTCTATCCTGCCTACCTCCTGATTTCTTCTATGTACTAGAACAAACCCTGAATGTTTAAGTCATGACTATATTGAACTTTGTATTATATGCAACAGAATTGAATTTAACTAATAAACGTAGGTATTGACTGGGCATGGTGGCTCATAACTGTAATCTCAACATTTGGGAGACCAAGGCAGGAGGAGCACTTGAGTTCAGGAGTTTGAGACCATCTTGGGTGACACAGTGAGAACTTATCTCTACAAAAAATTTAAAATTTAAATTAAAACTACTTAAAAATTAAAAATTTTTAAATTTAAAAAAAATTAACCAGGCATAATGGCATGTGCCTGTAGTCCTGGCTACTCAGGAGTCTAGGTGGGATGACTACTTGAGCCCAGGAGTTCAAGGTTATGGTAGGCTATGATCACATCACTGCGCTCCAGCCTGGGCATCAGAGCAAGACATTCTCTAATTTTAAAAAATGAGTGTAGGCCAGGCTCGGTGGCTCAGCCTGTAATCCCAGCGCTTTGGGAGGCCGAGGTGACTGGATTGCCTGAGCCCACGGGCTCGAGACCTGTCTGGGCAACTTGGTGAGACCTCATCTCTACAATAAATCAAAAAATTAGCCAGGCATGGTAGCGCGCCCCTGTAGTTTCAGCTACTTGGAAGGCTGAGGTGGAAGGATCGCTGGAGCCCAGCAGGTCGAG
This sequence comes from Tarsius wallacei, assembly GCA_963574415.1. Lineage (NCBI taxonomy): Eukaryota > Metazoa > Chordata > Mammalia > Primates > Tarsiidae > Tarsius > Tarsius wallacei. The sequence continues at coordinate 20,894 of CAUYQG010171746.1, read as the reverse complement.
GCTGCAGTGGCTGGGAGAGACCACTACACTCCAGTCTGAGTGACAGAGTGAGACTCCAACTCAAAAAAGATAATAAATAAATAAAAATAAAAATGAGTATAATCATACCTTATTCATAAAGTCAGTGTAAGGTTTACATCAGCGGTCCTCAACATTTTTGGCATCAGAGACTGGTCTTGTGAAGACAATTTTTCTACACACTGGGAGGGGTGGTAGGGGATCATCAGACATTAGATTTTCATAAGGAGCAACCTAGATCCCTTGCATGTGCAGTTCTCAATAGGGTTTGTGCTCCTATGAGAATCTAATGCCACAGCTGATCTGGCAGATTGCGGAGCTCCGCTTGCCTGCCACTCACCTCCTGCTGTGCAGGCTGGTTCCTAACAGGCCACAGACTGGTACCAGTCTGCAGCTTGGCGGTTGGGGACTCCTGGTTTACATGATATAATATAGGTCATGTATGTAGCTCAGAGCCAGGCATAGCCTATGTGACCAAATTTTGTAGATATTTTTAAAAACTCTAGACCTATATTCCAATTGTGGTATGCACCATATACAGAACACCAACTATGTCCAAATCAAATTCTCCCCAAACCACTCCTCCTAATCTTATTTTTTTGGTGGGTTACATGTTATTGTTAATCAAGGTATTGACTCTCTCCATTCTTTTTTTTTTTAATTTTTAATTTTAAATATGTGGGGTACAATTCAGGGTTAGGTATACAAATGGCAATTGTGCAGGTGCCCTTGTTGATGAAGTTTGCACTCCTCCCCTGGCAGTTTCTCACTACTACCAGTCCCTTTCTTATAGTATTATGATAGTTGTTCAAAGTTCGTTTATGAGTGAGAACATGTGATACTCGGTTCTTTGTTTCTGTAATAGATCATTCAGTATTATAGCCTCTAAGTCCATCCAAGTTTCTGCAAAGTACATAATTTTGTCCTTCTTTATGACTGTGTAATATTCCATTGTGTATATATACCACATTTAAAAAAATCCAGTCCTCTTTCATTGGGCAGCACAGTTGGTTCCATCCATGTCTTTGCTATTGTGAATAATACTGCAATAAACATGTGTGTGCAAATATCTTTTTCCCTCTTAATATTCAAACAGTTGCTAAGTTCTCTTGATGTCATCCTTCAAAGCTTCTCAATTGCTTCCCTCATTTTTCTATTTCCTCTGCAAAGTTCCTACTTGAACCTTTCATTGTCACCTGCTCAAAACTATCGCAATGGTCAATAGTTGCTTCCTCACTTCCTGTGTGTCTTCTTCTATAAGTTATTCTATGGAAATCTTGAGATGACTCTTCTAAGGACACTGCTCTAATCTTGTTACTCCTCTGATTAAAATCCTGAGTGACATGTCATTGTCCAGTGAGCTAAATAATACACTCCTCAGCCTGGTGCGTGGGACCCCAACCTGTCTTCTGACCTCAATCTTTTTGTTTGTTTGTTTTGTTTTTTATTATAAAGATGTGGGGTGCAATTCAGGGTTAGGTATACAAACATTGATTATGCAGGTACCTTTGTTGATGAGGTGTGCCCCTCCTTCCCCTAGCAGTTTCGCTCAACCTCCAATCCCCCACCCCACCCCCAACAGTTTCCCATTACTACCAAATGCTTGCTTATAGTATTAAATTGTTCAAGGTCCGCTTATGAGTGAGAACATATGGTACTCTGTTCTTTGTTTCTGTGATAGATCACTGAGTATGATCGACTCCAAATCCGTCCAAGTTGCTGCAAAGTCCATATATTTGTCCTTCTTTATGGCTGCATAATATTCCATTGTGGATATGTACCACATTTTCTTTATCCAGTTCAGCTTCTGTGGGCAACATGTTGGTTCTATGTTTTTGCTATTGTGAATAGAGCTGTAACAAACATACGTGTGCAGGTATCTTTTTTTGTAGAATGATTTGAGTGCCTCCGGATATATTCCCAATAGGGGAATTGCTGGGTCATATGGAAGGTCAATTCCTAGTTCTTTCAGAAATCGCCACACTGTCTTCCAAAGAGGTTGCACTAGTTTGCATTCCCACCAACAGTGCAGAAGCATTTCTTTTTCTCTATATCCTTGCCAGCTTCTGTTGTTGTTCGTTTTATTAATGATGGCCATTCTAACTGGGGTTAGGTGGTATTTCTTTTTCTTTTTTTTTTTTAAGTTGGAGTCTCACTCTGTTGCCCAGACTGGAGTGCAGTGGCTGCTCCCGGCCACCGCAGCCTCGACCTGCTGGGCTCCGGTGATTCTTCCGCCTCAGCCTTCCAAGTAGCTGGAATTACAGGCGCACGCTACCACGCCCGGCTAATTTTTTTTTTTTTATTATTTATTGTAGAGTTGAGGTCTCACCAAGTTGCCCAGGTGGGTCTCGAACCCGCGGACTCAGGCAATCCACTCACCTCAGCCTCCCAAGGTGCAGGATTACAGGCTGAGTCACCGAACTCGGCTAGGTGGCATTTCAATGTGGTTTTGATTTGCATTTCTCTGATGATGAGTGAGGCTGAGCACTTTTTTCATGTGTCTGTTGGCTGCCCATATATCTTCTTCTGAGAAGTGTCTATTCATGTCTTTTGCCCACTTTTTAAAGGGGCTGTTTGTTTTTTTCCTTTCGGCGTGTTTGAGTTCCTTGTAGATCCTAGATGTTAGGCCTTTGTCAGATATACAGTTGGCAAATATTTTTTCCCATTTTGTGGGCTGTCTTCCTGCTTTGTTGATGGTTTCTTTTGCTTTATAGAAGCTCATTAATTTGATAAGGTCCCACTTGTCTATCTTATTTTTTAAGGTACTGGCTTTTAGGGTTGTGAATAGGAATTGGTTGCCAGCTCCAATTTCCATAAGGGTCACTTAGCATATTTTCAAGGTCCATCCATGTTGTCTTATGTATCAGTACTTCATTCCTTTTTATTGCCATATAATATTTCATTGTATGAAAACATCACATTTTATTTATCCTTTAATCAGGTGATGGGCTTTTGGGTTGCTTCCAATTTTTGTTGCTTTTATGAATAATGCTGTTATGGACATTTGTGTGTATGTTTTATGTAGATGTATGTTTTCATTTCTCTTGGATATATACTTATGAGTGAACTTATTGGATATTTATGGTAGCTCTATGTTTAACTATTTGAGGAGCTGGCAAATAGTTTTCTGAAGTGTTTTCTAAAGTGACTTTCATTGTTCATTCCCACAGCAGTGTATGAGGCTTCCAGTCTTTCCATATTCTCACCAACACTTGTTATTATTTGTTTTCAATTTTGGAGACAGTGTCTCATTATGTTCCCCAGGCTGGTCTTAAATTCCTGGGCTCAAGGGATCCTCCCACCTCATCCTTACAAGCAGCTGGGACTACATGCTCATGCCACCATGTGCCCAGCTTTATTTATCTTTTTGGTCATAGCCATCCTAGTTGGTGTGAAGTATGATCTCACTTTTGTTATAATTTGTTGCTTCACAGCACTATTTTCCATAGTGCTGTTTTTAAAAAATCACAAACCACCTCTGTATTAAAACAGGATTCTTAAAAAGATGTTCTCTGCAGTCTGCCCATATTCCAGTAGTATTCATTGTACAAAATAATGTGTATACATTATACAAAAGAATGTGTGTCCTCCAAGTATGGATACCCTGTACTACCCTCACAATGGCACTTGGAAGGAAGTTGCAGGAGGGACTCCAGTTCAACAGTTCTCCAGTCCTGGCACTTGCCACCAAGACTTGGAGAGGCCAAAGGGCGTGTTGCCACAGGCCTTTGCTTGTGTTCCTAAGTGAACACTTGACACAGATACCCAGTGAATCAAGGGGCAAAATTCAGAGACAACCTCCACGCCCTTCCCTGTGAGCCATGGAATCAGATCGACTTGGCTGTGGCCCAGGTTATATTGTTTAGGCTTGGTGAAGTGAAGCCTAGGCCAAGACCTACAGGCTGCAGAGGCATTAGGTGGGTGAAGACAGGGAAAAGCACTCTAAAAAGAAGGAAATAGTTTGTGCAAAGATGTGGAGGAACAAAGAAGCATGACAGGTTCAGCAACCAAATGAAGAAAATGACAGAGCGAGTGAGGGGGAGAGTGGCAGAAGGGGACTTGGAGAGATGGGTAGAGTGTGCAAGAGGAATGGCAAGGGCTTGTAGGCCACAAGATGTTGGAGCAAGGGGAAGCTATTTAAATCGTTAAGCATTGTGAGGATGGGAGGGTGTATGTGTGTGATGATCATTTTTTTCATTTATAAAAAAGGCATGATGAATACTTAAGGTAGAAGGTCTTTTATTGCCAGGGTCTCCATAGCATCTCCAGCCTGGGATATCTTGTGAACCCTGGTAGGAAGCATTTATGGATGACTACTGTGGGGTTCCACTAACTACTCTTAAGTTCACTTCTGTCTGATCCTGGCACCAAAAGAACAGCAATTTCTACATCTCTCATCTATATAACAACAGAGAAAATCCTACTGGTTCACTTTGGGCAGCAGCAGCATCTCTGCTGGGAAAATTCATCATGCCTCCTTATAAGTCCCTATTGATTGGGTGACTACTGCATCAGTCACCACACACCCCTGTACCTAGCAGCTATGGCTAAGGGTGCTTCTGCTGTACCTGGATATAATTTTGTGCTTAAGGAATCCCTAGTGGCTGCTGACCACAGCAGGAAGTGGTTGTGGGCATGGAAAGAACTTTGTTGCCCTTCTCTGTTACAAACAAGCAAACCACCGCCAAGAGCAACAGTTTAAAAAAATCTGGCAGAGATATGGCAAGGATAACAGATAGTGTAGTTTATCCATGAAGCTCATACAATGCTTGCCACATTGTTTGCAACAATGCTCGTCACATAGTATGCATTGAGAACCCGGTTGCAATTTTTATTAACTGTTTTATTCCACTTATCTACCCCACCCTTACCCTGCACACACATACACACATCACTTCAGTAGACTCTGCTTGACAGACTACCAGGCTGAGGTCTTACTCTTTGACCCAGGAGCCAGTGATAGCACTGGCAGTGTTATCTAACAGGGACCAATGGACAGATGACTTGCAGTTCTATTTTTATAATTTTTTAAAAGTTATGATGTTGAAGTCATTTGTTGTCTTTAGTTATTCATCTTACTGCTTTCTTCAGTGTTTTGTTGAATAGCATTTCATCATGCTTTGGTTAAGTGATTTATAGTTAGCTCACACATTCCAGTCTCAAGATTAAAGCTACTCATAAATTCCTTAGGACAGTCCCTGTGCCAGAAGAAAGAAAAAATATTCAGCTATAGGGTATCATTTCTGTATCTGATTCCTCCACTATTCTGTTGAAATCCATTACACACTTCCTCCCCATTCACCTCCAAATAGCCAATGAGCACATGAAAAATACAGTTAGCCAAAAAGAAGAGAAAAACATGCTCAAAATCATTAGTCATCAAGTAAATGTAAATCAAAACCACAAGGAAATACCACTTTACACCCACCAGGATAGTAATAGTAAAAAAGACAGATAATAAGTGTTGGCGAGGATGTAGAGGGATTAGACTACTCATAAACTACTGGTGTAAATGTAAAATGTTGCAGCCACTTTAGAATACAGTCTCTCAGTTTCTCAACAAGTTAAACATAAAGTTACTATGTGACTCATCAATTCCACATCTAGGTATCTGTGCAAGAGAAATGAAACATGTGTGCACACACAAACTTGTACATGACTGTACATGCATTATTCATAATAGCAAAGCAGTGGAAACAACCCATGCATCCATCAACTGATGACTAGGTAAACAAAATGTGGTATACCCATACAAGGAAATATTATTCAGTAATGAAAAGAATGAAGATTAGCACATGTACATACAGCATGAATGAACCTTGAAAACATTATACTAAGTGAAAGAAGTCAGACCTCAAAAGTCACATGTTATATTATTCCATTTATACGAAATACCCAGAATAGACAGAATGCAAACTGGTGGTTCCCTAGGGCTGGGATGGGGGTGGGAGGAGAAAGTGGAGAATGACTGCTAATGGGTATAGGATGTCTTTTTTAGATAACAAAAATGTTCTAAAATCAGTTATAGTGATGATTGAACAACTCTGAATATACTAAAAACCGTTGAAAACCTTAAATGCATGCATTAGCTAATATATGGCCTGTACCTCAATTATGTGGTTATAAAAAATAAACAAAGGAAGTCAACCAACACTAGACTTAAATGATCTGTTCTACTGTAAGGTAATAGTCTGTCTAGGCACATTTACTTATGAAACAAAGTCTCCTCATTTATCTATTTATATGTTGCTTTCCCATACATTTACCTAAGAGCCTTCTCCGTTTACTTAAAATATGTATGTGATGGTTTATTTTATGTCATGGGAAAGTGAAGCAGAATGGACAAGAACTGTTTATGTGAGCATAGTCTGATCTTTTGCTGGAGAGTGAGATACAGTATATTTGAATGCCCCCAACCCACATAGCCCACACATTCATCAGGGTCAACATGTTGGGAGCAACCACGACTGCCAACTTCAGGAAAATGGGTTGCCTGTTATATGGACATTTGTAGGCAAATTTGCCATAGTCTATTTAACTGGTTGGTAGTCATGGTGGTGGTTTTGGGAATGGTAGTGGGGGTGGTGGTGGCAGTATGTATGTATAGGTATTTATAACACACTGTCAGAATGCTGTAGGCCAAAAAGTACCATGAACCTCTAGGAAGGAAGAGAGATTAATATCTTTGAAAGAGCATTCCCTCATGCTGCCAGTTATTTGAGAACTGCTTTTCTCATTTGAGGCCCAGTTTAGTCTTCTGTTGACAGAGAATCAGGAATGCGTAAAAAGAAAAAATCTTCCCCTCAGCACCCACTCTGGGTCAAATACTTTATTCAGTGTCTTACATGTGTGCTTTCTAATCCTTAAAACTCTCTAATGGGGTTCATTTATTCCATTTTGTAGATGAGGAGGCTTATGGAGGCTAAGTAATTTTCCCAAGGTCACAAAGACATTAAGTGGTAGAGTTGGGTTGTGAACTCATGTCAACTGATTTCAAATACCATATTCAGGCTTCCTCACATTAAGCTGTTTTGCATCTTCCCAAGGATAAATAATACCCTTTGCCCCTTTGCTACTGACTTAATTATAATCATTAATCAAACAGAAGGAAAATTGATTATTTGACTAGAAGTCGATTACAAGAAATTCAGTGTCTAGACTGGGAGCCAAAGATTTTCAATTTCTTATGCCAGAGCTTGCCATTCAAATTCAAAAATGTGTTGTTGTTTTTTCCTGTGGTTATATAATAATCATATAGTAAACCCTTGGTTTTTAGGATACCAACCTGCAAGAATGACAATTAAAAAAAAAAGAAACAAAGAAAAAAGAAATTCTCCTTAAAAGTAGGATTGAGGCCGGGCTCGGTGGCTCAGCCTGTAATCCCAGCACTTTGGGAGGCCAAGGCAAGTGGATTCCCTGAGCCCATGGGTTCAAGACCAGCCCAGGCAACTTGGCGAGACCTTGTCGCTACAATAAAATCAAAAAAATTAGCCGGGTGCAGTAGCATGCGTCTATAGTTCCAGCTACTAGGAAGGCTGAGGCGGAAGGATCACCAGAGCCCAGCAGGTCAACGCTGGGGTGGCCATGAGCGTGCCGCTGCACCCTAGCCTGGGCAATGGAGTGAGACTCCAACTCAAAAAAAAAAAAAAAGGTAGGGTTGAGATCCAGGTGTGCTTTTACCCATCGGTGTCTTCCTTCATGGATTTGTCTTATAGAAGGAAAGAGACGTTCCCTCCCCTTGGTGATAGGTGCATGAGAAGCTAATTTTGAGAACTGACAAGTGTAGAGAAAGTAAAGAGGAACAGAGTGGTAGTGATCACAGTGACGATAACACTCAGTGTTGGCAACCATGACCATGTGGTGGTAGAGGTGAAACTCAACAAAGAGATAGCAGTGTGTTCATACTATTGACAGTGGAAAAGAGAGCAAGCCATGAAAAGGTAAAATCAGAAACTGCTCTAGCCTTTGTGCAACCAGCAGCCTCTCATACTAGACCAATCAGAACACTGGGTGCCATATTGAAAAGACACATCCGCCATAGTGGTTTGTCAGTATTGATACCTGGAGACATATTTACTTCATATAGTAATCCCATGACAGACTCATTCATCTCTTTATTTCATCCGCATTTTTACCTACAATTATGCCTATATGACAAACGTGTTCAATGGTTTAGAAAGACAAGAAAACGTCTCCATTAGAGAAAAAAAAGCTCTTATATTAAGATGGTTAAAGTATTAACCCTGAGCTATCCAGGATGTGTGCTTGTCTAGAATGACTCATTCCCAGATGATCCAGCATTGCTGAGGATTTACCATACTAGGCCTTAAGAGCTATGACCTGTCCATTTATTTTATAATATTTTTGGAGACATTTTTCCTTTCTGAGGTTACCCACAACAGTATCCTTTGACCACATTTTCTTTGAGCTCTAGATTAGAAAAACATCTATAACCACCCGCAAACATAAAACTTTAGATGAGGCTTACAGGAGCATAAAACTTAAGAACTGAAAGGAAAATTTGGTTCCTATTGGCAAACAGTGATACTTTCTCTGAGTTCTAATTACATAGGATAGTTTTCAGATGAATTAAACAAATGGAAAGCAAACAGATGGTTTTTATGCATTAACTGAGATGTTGCATTAAAAAGACTGAGGGTTGACTTGAATAGATTGGAAGACTTGGTCATTAATAATTTTCACACTCACCTTTGGAATTTCTTACTTGGCTGGGTTATGTGGAGTCAGAATTAAGACTTTGATGCAAGGACGACCTTGATTCGGGCTGCTTGCTACTCTGGTAGATTCCTGGTCCAAAGGTTGAGATGATTTGCAATGGTGGAGGACAAGACATTAACAATAGGAGATGCAAGGAGTGGAGAATCTTATTAGAGAGATAAGGACGATGGCCTTGCCTCTGTCCCAGTTGTGAATCAGTTCGGTGGTGGAAGTGAAAATAGGAGATGACAAAAAGCAAGGAGTATCAGGAAAGCATAGTGTTGTAGAACTTGAGTATTTAACATATTTGCATTCATCTGTGCAATGTTTTCTCTCCTCCCTTGTGCATGCCTGACCTTTCTCCATCTATGTGTATTTTTGAAACATAACAGGATATTCAACATTAGCACCTAATTATGAGACCGTTTCAGTGTCAGACCCTGTTTCATCTCTGCTTTAATGTGGTTCAAGTGTGTCTGCAAAGGAAGAAAATATAGTTACATTGTTAGCCATCCTTTTTCATATCTCAAAAGAGTAGAAGATTTGTTTATCCAATAGATTTTGCCAAGAAGGCAGTGAATGAAATTTCAGTTTTCAAGTATGTTTGAACTCAACATTTTGAGATGGGGATCCAAGCTCAGTCAAGCAACACTTTTCTATGGAAGCGCCTTTGACGAGATCAGGCATGTTCAGGGTGGTATGGCCGTAGACTGGAAGTGCCTTTGAGCTCAACATAAATCATGCCTTAAAGTAACGTTCAGCCTCAGATCAGCATTGGCCAATAGAAATAGAATTCAAACCACATATGTAATTTTAAGTTTTCTAATAGCCACATTTAAACAAGTTTTCAAAATAAGATGAAGCAGTAGTATATTGCATTTTACCTGATATATCTGAAATATTGTCATTTTGATATACAAACAATAGAAAAGTTGATAACGAGATATATTATGTACATTTTTTCATGCCAAGTCATTGAAATATGCAACGCGTTTTGCACTTTTAGCATGTCTTAATTTTGTCTAGCAACATTTCAAGCACTAAATAACCACTTGAAGTGAGCGACTATCATATTTGATACCAGGGCTTTAGAGGACTGAATTAAGAGCCAAGAGATGACAGATTTGATTCAGTTCTCTTCTGGGGAAGTTTTCACATCAATTAGTAGTATCTCCAACTCTCCACCATACATATACCCCAGCCCTCGACAACCTAGGATCACTTTTCTTCTCTCCCACTTAAATAGTCAGGATATTGTATCTTCATAGATGGGGTGGATACAGAACTGTGTTTTTATATTACATGGTAAAATGCAACTGCTGATATTCTACACGGGTTTGGGTTTCAATCCCTTGGCTTTCCCATACTGAGCAGTCAATGCAAACTATTTTTGCATGATATCTGTTCCTTCCTTCCTAAGAAGACGAAGGCAGTAATCAGATTTGTACTTAGTACAAGGTGTTCGGGCAAAAATTACCTACTTGTTTTGGTGATCCCCCTCCCAAATTGCTGGAGTGTATCTTCATCTGGGGTTATATAAATAGGTATTGCCCACCTTCTAAATAGAGTGTGTAATAATGGAGGTAACCTAGGCATCCTCCCACACCCTGCCACAATTGACGCCCAATTATTCCCCCAGAACACCTAAGCCTTTATGTAACAAGGCCCTGGGAAGAAAGGGAAGTGGCAGGCAGAAGTGGAATAGATATTTCAAACGTCGCTCCTGTGTGAAACCTTTAGATCTGGTATCTAGGTGGAAGGCACTTTTTGCTTCCACTTGCAGGATTTGTAACATTGCAATCATGGTTTGGTGTTGCCAGGGCAGCATCTTGGAGCTGATAGTCACAGAGAGAGCTAGTGATCTGTAGCCCTCTCTATACACAGTTACAGACACAGCCATTCTAGAAGAGGGGTGATGTCTGTATGATAAAACCCACATTGTTATGATGCATTTTTCCATGTGAAACGGAGAGAGCAATCTTCTATTTTGTTAATTAATCTGCTATATAAAGTCTTGCTTAAATTAAGCATGGGCTCAAAGTGTGACTCACTGACAGTCTTTTATGTTTTGAAAATGTTCAAAAAAGATGGAACCAAAATGGGTGATAAAACTTGATGCATATTTGAGTTGTTCTCATTTGTTCATATTTGTATTTCTTTAAAATGAGACTGACAGACTTAAGACACTTATGTACAGTGTCCTCTTGTGGCCAAGCACTTGGAAATGAGATCCTAAATTTCAGTGCAATGTTGTACTTTGGGTTCGTATTTGAAAATGGGCATGGTTTCAAATCCCAACTCTGGTATTTACTAACTGGGTGGCTTCCAGCAAGTTCTTTGTGAGCTTTAGTATTATCATCTCATAACTGAGTCAGCAAACCTATCTCACAGTGCTGGAGTCAGAATTAAGTAAGACAGTGTATATAAAGTTCTTGGACAGTAGTTGGGGCCAAATAAAGACTGACCAAATAATACCAATACTCAGTTTTACAATTTAGCATGTTATCAGTTTTATATGTGTGTGTATGTACATATCTGTAAAACATACAATGTATTAACCTTTTAACCTAATTATTCTTATTCTTATCCTAAAACAGGAAATATGCACAATTGCATAGTTTTATTCAAGTCAACAAACATTTGCTGAGTTTGGATAATGTCAAAGAACTTACTATTGGGTGATGAGAGGTACATTATTGTAAAGTTATGCATATCCTAATGTCCTGTACATATGAATAGCAGTTAGGTCACAGCTTTTTTCCTGTAGCTCTTAAAATTCAACACCTCTAGCCCTGTGGTCCTCAACTGGGAACAATTTTACCTTCCCCAGCTTCTGTCACCCAGGGACATTTGACAATGTCTGGAGACTTTTTTTTTTTTTTTGGTTGTCACATCTGGAGGAGGCGTGCTACCAGAATCTAGTGGATAGAGATCAGAGATTTGCTAAACATTCCACAATGCACAGGACTACCCCCACCACAAGGAATGATCCAGCCTCAAATGCCCGCAGTGCCAAGGTTGAGAAACATGCTCTTGGCATTATGTATTTTTATAGATTTTACAGTGTTTGCCATCATTTCTGGCTTTGGCCAGGCTATGAGTACCAGCTAGATAAAAACTATCCAGTCATGAGCTGATTAGGCATAAAACTGTGACTGTTAAAGTCAAGACAAAACTCACCTGTGAGGGTTGTCAGAGGGTAATTTGTTTTTTGGGTGGGAGACTGGATTAGCTGCTTTTGGATGTCCTTCTAATCCCAAGAATCCCATGCTTTCCCTCTTTTGCCCCACAGAGCTGTGTTTCAGCAAGTATCCATCCCAAACCTTGTGCTCATCATGACCAGCTTGTTCTCAGATCCCGCCATCAGAGCCAAGCAGAGTATTTTTGGAATGTTGATGAATGTGCTGAGAATGTTATTTTTAAATAGCATTCTGCTATGCAACACCACGATACAGTCTCCTGAATGAATCTGATTCCAAGAGGAGGCATGCCCTTTAATATCTGATAGCCAATGATTAAAACAAACAGCACTAGGGGGTTTCCAATTCTAGTCACATGACTAGAAGCTGACCTGGATGTCCTCCTAGATACGTGGGCATCCCACTTCTTAAAACATAGATTCTCAAATACTGGAAAAGTCAGATAGAATACTGCACAGTCATAGGATGAGTATCAATATACAGTGAAAGGTTGAAGCTAGGTAAATGTTAAACATTAAGAGTCTAATACTGAAATATTTCTGGGTGAAACGATAGGCTATCTGGGATTTCTTTCAATGTAATCTGGCAGGGCAGAAATCTAAAAACTGCCGTTTTAAAGACACATTGGTAAACCACAGCTGTGAAAATGGAGGTTTAGATGGTTTGCCTGTGAACTCAACCTGAAGCAGAAGAAGACTACAGTGCTTTGAGCAGAGGAGGGCATAAGTTCACTGGCAATACTATTATAACCTCTGTTGGTCCTTCTTTTCATGATTAAAACAATGAATAGCCTCACTTTGTCATCTTCTTCCTCTCATCTGAAATATCTTCCCGCCTTAAACCTAAATCCAATGCATTCCTAAAGACCTAGCTCAAGTTTCATCTCTTCCTGAAAGTCTCTGAAGGGCTTCTAAATTTTCTCACATTTATCTGTTTACTGAACCCTCGCAGTGATGTCTTTGTCATGTTTTATTTAAATTAAGATATAATCACATACAACAAAATTCACCATTTTAAAATGTACAGTCAATGGTTTTTAGTATATTTGCAGAGTTGTGCATTTACCACCACATGTTCTAGAACATTTTTTTACCTCAAAAAAACTGTTGTACCCATTTTCACTCCTGTCCCCCATTTTCCTTTAACACCACTGGCAGACACTAATTACTTTCTATCTCCATAGATTTGCCTTTTTTGGATATTTCATATAAATAGAATCATACTATCTGTGGTCTTTTGTAACTGTCTCCTTTCACTTATCATAATGTTTTCAAGGTCCATCCATGTTATAGCATGTATTCTGACATTCTTTTTACAACTCAATAATCTTTCATTGTGTGGATATGCAGATTTTGTTTATCCACTCATCAGCTGATGGACATTTGAGTTGTTTCCACTTTTTGGCTATTATGAATAATGCTGCTATGAACATTCATGTGCAAGCTTTTGTGTAGACATATGTTTTCATTTCTCTTGAAATGAAATATACCTAGGAGTGAATTGCTGGGTAATATAGTAACTCTATGTTTAACTTTGCAAAGAACTGCTAGACTGTTTTTCCAAAGTAGCTGCACCATTTTACATCTCAGCCAACAGTATGCAAGGGTTCTAATTTCTCTATACCCCCCTTGACATTTTGCTCTGCACAAGTCTGTTGATGTCATTATTTGTCTTCAGGATTGATTGATCACCCAATATATGTTAGTTTCACCTCCCAAATTAGACTGTAAGCTACTTAGGACATTGACACATTTATTCAGTTTTTGTTTTAGCCAGTGTTTCTTGATTGCCTACTGTGTAGCAGGAACTACTAAGTGCTGAGGCTTTGAATATGACAATGCTTCATTTAGTGGGGGAGGCACATACAATTACAACCCATTTTTGGGTGGCAGGCACAATAATGACTGCCTATTCAAGGCACAGCCTTTGCTTCCCAGAATTCATATTGATTGTCTACATCTCACAATGTCATACTTACAAACACCACTCAAGCCTACCATTTAATAAATTATATTTTAGAGAAAGAACAGATCTCTGTGTGTGTCCTCTTTTTGGTCCAAGTGTAAAAGTTCTGATTTTGCTATTGGGCTTTTGTGTTTCAGTACCATTTAGCAAATATGCTTAAGGAAATAAATGCCAGCAATATTTCTAGCAGTAACTTTGGATGTACAATGTGAGTTATTTTTGAAACAGTGAATCATCAAAAATGTTAATCTGTTGACTTGTAAGTATAAAAGCTGCTTGTAACTCTAGGCTAAGAAGAGAAAAGCTACCTTCTACAATTTTAATTTTTTAGAACTCAAAAATAAATTGCCCATATGCTGTTTTCACCTGCAGTTTGGTTTTATGTTTGTCTTTATGCAACTCTCAGTCGGTGTTTCAGAGAAATTAGGACATTTGGAATTCCTAAATGACATCAAGAATAAATGGAATCAAACTACAAACTGTAGAAAATAAAACATTTTTATACCATATAAAAACATAATTTTATAACTGCAAGAATATGATAATTAAAAGATATTGTACCTTTTAAATGATTTAACAAAAATATTCAACTGTTTTCATCTGAGATCTTAATCACCTAATGTAAAAATGAATGTCAACATCAGCCATACCAAAACGGGTACATAAAGAAATTATTTGTATTTAGGAAAAAAAATATTGATCAACTGATGCATTCAAGGGAAGAGAATAGCAATTTTATTCCAGTTTGTAAATCATGTCCATTTTAATAGTGACTCAAAAAAAGGTTTGTTTATGTTAAAGAAAAATCAAGAAGCTGAGAACGAGTTGCATCCTTATTAGATGTAGATAAGTAAAAGTCTTACTGCCTCTGCAAACATGGAAAAACAAAAAGATTTTCCCACAGATTAAAGCACTTACAGGCACTTATACAGCACTTACTATCACCAGGCATTGGTTTAGAATTTACAATTTTTAATTCCATTTTACAGATGAAGAAACTGAGAGTTTCAATGACTTGCCTAATGGTAACTCAGTTAGTGTAAACCCATGAGATTTGGTGCCAGATTGCTTGCTCTAGTCTGTCTCTCAAATAAAGCAGTTATTGAATTAATACCAATGTGGGGATTCTGTTGGTCTAACGTCATCCCAGGTTTCAGAGGGAACTTTGATGCAGGTCTTGTTCATATAGCCTAGGACAGCAAAGAAATTAAGCATCAGAGATAAAATATATAAGAAAACCTATATGTTTTATGGTCTATATGATGAATTATCTATACCATGCATCATACATTATAAATCATAGATTTATATTGCAGTTTATATTGTATATACTCATGCTGTATACTATACACATATGCATACATATATGCATATATTTTACACACATATACGTGCTTAGCCCCATGCAGGCTACCCTTTCCCATCTGCCTCCATGTTTTGGGTAATAATGTAGACTTACCGTCTCTAATGCTCCCTTCTCATACTTTCAGGAACTGCAATGCTCCTAATATTTTTGGAAGTTATTATTCTTTCTTCTTGCTGAGGAGAATATTGAAAGATCAATGATGTGCATCTCTCCCCAGACACTAAGGGTGGCTCGTGGAAGAAAGGTCCAAAGACTTCAGACATGTCCACAGCTTTGCAGCCTGATACTGACTTTTCTGCTCTGGGGGCAGCTTCCATCTGAAGAAGTTGCTTGTTGCAGTTCTTACAGGCAGGGGCATCTCAGGGCAGTTGCTTGTAATGATAACAACTACTCCCAAGAACGGCAAACTTGTACTTATTTACTTGGATTCCCAAAGATGGAACTCCATTTAGAGTGTGTGTGTGTACATGCCTGTGTGCATGTGTGTTTTAATGTGCCAGAATAATGACTGCTATCAAACCTCTAGGTTTCCACACCTAGAGGGTCTCAAATTAACCAGAGTGTTGCATGTGCTCATATCAGTAATTTATAAAGGCAGAGCAGACACTGGATTAAACTGATAACCTCCATATAGGTTCTGAGGTGTTTTTTTGTAAAGACTGGGCTTATGTTAAACAGAGGTAATCACATTTGTATAGGTTCCCCTTTATATATATAAGTCAGTGTCTCTCACCTTGGTATTCATTCCAGAACTTGTTTTTAAACAGGCTACTATGTGCACAGACTATTATTTTGCCTTCCAAGTACTATATCAAAATTGGAATGATACCAACCTAACAAAAATTAAAAAAATGAGTCCCATAAAAAAATACCTGGGTGTTATAAGCACTCAGTAAATACTTTTGGGAAAAAAAGTGAATTAACTACAGTTTTATTAGGACATTAAAAAGAGATAGCATTAACCACCACCCAATTTAGAGGAAAGGGTGTCTACAGTAAGAGGGGGCAATCACCTCAGACCTCTCTTTGTTGCCTCTGGATGAAAGGAGGACAATTCAAGAGGAATTTTAGAAATGCCAGGCATGCAGGGTGAGCAAGATGGCCACCATCTTAAAACTCATCAGGGAAGTGTCTTGTGAGATATCTTGCCCAGAGCCAAACTTTGATTGACTGCTTGACTTTAAAGAGATTTTAAAGTTCTACTTGAATCTACAAGGAACTCAAACGTGCTGAAAAGAAAAAAACAAACAACCCCATTACAAAGTGGGCAAAAGATATGAACAGACACTTCTCAAAGGAAGACATCCGAGCGGCCAACAGACACATGAAGAAATGTTCAACCTCACTAATCATCAAGGAGATGCAAATGAAAACTACACTGAGATACCATCTAACTCCAGTCAGAATGGCAATTATCAATAACTCAAAAAATAACAGATGCTGGAGAGGATGTGGTGAAAAGGGAACACTTCTACACTGTTGGTGGGAATGTAAACTAGTGCAACCTCTGTGGAAAGCAGTGTGGCAATTCCTAAAAGCTCTAAATATCGACCTCCCATATGACCCCGCAATCCCCCTACTGGGAATATACCCTGAAGAACTCAAATCACTCTATAAAAAAGATACCTTCACACGTATGTTTATTGCAGCACTGTTCACAATAGCAAGGACCTGGAACCAACCATGCTGTCCATCAAAAGTGGACTGAATTTTAAAAATGTGGTACATATACACGATGGAATACTACGCAACCATAATAAAGAACAAAATCATGAATTTCGCAGCAACCTGGATGGAACTAGAGTCTATAATACTGAGCGATCTCTCGCAGAAACAAAGATCTGAGTATCACATGTTCTCACTCATATAGTGGATCTTAACATCTATCATAATATTATAAGAAAAGGATTGACAGTGGTGGGAAACTATGGGGGGGTAGGGAGGGGAAGGGAGGTGGGATTAATGGTAGTCAGTATCTGTCGGGATGGGGAGACACCCCTTATCCACAAGGGTGCCTGAACGATGCATATTTGTAAACCTAACCCTTAACTGTACCCCACAATTTTAAAATAAAAAATATGTTTAAAATTAAAAAATAAATAAGTAAATAAAGTTCTCCTGAGGTGGGACCTGTCATTTGGGTAAGAAATTCTCAATGTAGCCTATGATGATTTGAAATGTTTATATTTTAACGTTTCATTTGCCTGTTGGAGGCAACTAAAATCGATAGTGAAGTCTTATGCTTTTGCTATAAAGAGTAAGAGTTCCATATCTCTCTCTGGTACGATAGTACTCTTAGAGGGTGTGTCATAGGTTAAATCATTAGAACAGAAAAGAGGAAATATTTTTACTTGGACATGCCCTCCTTTTTAAAAACAAATACTACTTTTTAAAAAAAGTATCATTGGCATAGTTTTCAGTTGTTTTCACTATTGGTTGCTCTTTAACCATACAATCTTTAACTGTGAAATCATTCAGATATAATTATTTTTGGAAGGAAAATGGCAAGGGAAATAGTTATTTAGTCAATTTTTGATTATACATGATCATTTTGCCACTGGAATTAATATCCCATTTTAGCAAATAGCAACAGTCACCTTCTCTCTTTGCTAACCCTTGGAACAAAATGTTTTATAAGAGAACAGAACTGAATTTTATTTCTTCTCCTGGGCCTTGGGCCTGTCTTGTATTTTCACTGCCTGTAGCACCTAATGTTTTCCCCATTTCAGCAGTGTGCTGGGGCCGGGGCGGCTTGCATTGACTGGAGAACCAATTGTATCCAACTCTTCCTAACTCCATATTCTATTTCCTCACCGAGGTACCTTGAAATCTGCCACAACAAGATTATTTACACCATGGAAATTGACAAGTGCTGCAAATCAGAGCTTTCCCCCAGGAAGCAAGATGTTAAAACATTTTTTTTTTTTTTTGAGTTGGAGTCTCACTCCGTCCCCAGACTGGAGTGCAGTGGCCGCTCCCGGCCACCGCAGCCTCGACCTGCTGGGCTCCGGCGATCCTTCCGCCTCAGCCTTCCGAGTAGCTGGAACTACAGGCGCATGCTACCACGCCTGGCTAATTTCTTGATTTATTGTAGAGATGAGGTCTTGCTTGCCCAGGCGGGTCTCAAACCCGCGGGCTCAGGCAATCCACTCACCTCAGCCTCCCAAAGGCACGGGATTACAGGCTGAGCCACCGAGCCCAGCTCATGATAATATTTACGTGTGTTTCTCTCCATTCTTATTTTGAGGCTTTTGCAAACCTATGGAAATACTGACTTACATATTTAATATTGACAATTCTCATTTGACTTTCTAGATGTGGTTTGTTTTCCACAATTTCTTAGCTCTGAAATTGGAACTTGTTCATATATATATTTTTCCGAATGTTTCCTTCACACTTTTACATATTTTCATTTAAATCATACTCTGGGGGCCTTGCCTCAGTTATTAACAGACCCAATAGACCCTTTTTGTATAGCTATTCTCCTGTTGAATTGCAGCTGGCAGTCCTTTCTCGCCGGTCCCAATGGATGTCTAACTATAATTTGGTTTCATACTCAGTTCCTCTCTTCTAAGTTAAAGGTGACTGGATCCAATTCAGCAAGTAGGTATTTGTTAGTGATTGCTACTGTGTGGCAACTGTTCCTTGCACAGGACTCATGGAACATTAGCTTAAGAAGAACTCTGTTGCGGCAAGGAAAAGATTGTAGAATTTGTGAAATAAATTGGGTGTGCTGGCAGGTAACATCTTAGCTCTGTTCTGTTGAAAGATTTTTCTCTGACTTGATATGTTTTAACTAGTTGTCTTTGACCTAGAAGATTACTGCTTTTCAGAGTAGGCTGATTTTACCTACAAGCGTGTTCTTCCTGAACAACTTCACTGGTCAATTAGCTAGATGAACAATATATTTAAAACAGACTGAGCAGCCACTGGGTGGCAGCAGAAATGTGATAAATACGCCGCACGAATGTATGTTCTTATTGTTTTATCCTATCTCTTATTGTTTAGTATACTTAAAGACAGCATTATTGTCAATAAAATGTCTTCTGATAGATAATAAATTCATTTAATTTCTCTACTGCAAACGAGCATATTCAACTAGGAGAAAATAAACATTTTAAACAACAAACTTTGCCACCCAATATTCTATTAATATAATTTTAAGATAGTATTCAGAATGAGTTTGTGTATTGGAATAAGTTGTTTCCTAATAATTAAAAGTTATCATTACTTTTCATAGTCTTTTAAATCTGCTAACAGAAGTCACGTATATTCAGAGAAGAAATGCTGAAGAATTCAGAAAAGACAAAAAATAAAATTACTCAAAACCTTCAAAACTAGAATTAAACACTAACAGTCACTTGATATTACATATATTGTCTTTTTATGTATTTTAATTTTTTCTATAATAATATGGTTATTTTTCATATAACACTTTATGCTGATATTTTTTAACTTAACATAATACAAATGACATACCATGTCATCAAATATTTTTCTCAATTATTGTATTTAGTGATTACATAATATTTCCTCATGTGGCTAGCCCAATTTATAGAACCAGTTCCCTTTTGTTAAATATTTGCCCTTTTTTCTAATATTACTCATAGACAACTGTTCATTTTGAAAGTTAGGTAGCTAATGGTTTTCAGCAGTTCAATGTTAAGCAGTAATTTTTTATAGAGAGGAAAATTCTCAAACAAGGTGTTTATAAATTTCTGATCAGAATTTTCTGATTAGACTTTCTTAGAGCAATCCTACATCAGAACCTCAAACTTGAGGCCCAGAAGTCTGCATTTTGATAAGCAACATGATCTATTTCAACACACACTGAAATCTCAGAACCACTGGCACTCTGAATAAAACTTTATAGTCAAAGGAACCCAACAATAGCATTAATAGAAAATGTACAAACTTGGAAGAATGTTTACCTTTCATTTGTCTCTATTTCTTCCTTTATTAAGTGGAAATCATGATATGCCTTAAGATTAATGTCAGGGGAACACTGGTGGTTATCAAGAGTTCACTTCCACATTCAAACTGGAAAAGCAAGATCACAAAAACCCTAATATCAGCAGAAGAATCCAGATCACCAAAATAAAAGCCCAAATCCAGGACATAGAAGATAAAAGGATAATACAAAAAATCAATGAAATAAATAACAGAATGACAAGCATGCAAAGCATAATTAACCAAGCAGAAGAAAGAATCTCAGAGCTTGAAGACCAAAATATAGAAATAATCCAAACTGTCAAAAACACAGAAAGCAAGCTCAAAAAGGCAGAACAAAACCTTCAAGAGATGAGCAACTACTTCAAGAGACCGAACCTCAGGGTGATTGGTCTCCCTGAAGCAGAAAGAGAGACAGAGTCCACACTGGAACAAGCTTTTCATGAGATCATTCAAGAAAACTTCCCCCATCTAACCAAGGATGTAAAGATTCAAACACAAGAGATTCGGAGAACCCCTGCAAGACAACAAATGCGGAGACCAACTCCTAGACATGTAATAATTTGCCTAAACAAAGTAGGTATAAAAGAGGGAATCCTAAAGGCAGCAAGAGAAAAAGGCCAGATCACCTACCATGGAAGACCAATTAGAGTAGCAGCAGACTTATCTACAGAAAC
>CAUYQG010171744.1:0-14533 GCA_963574415.1 Tarsius wallacei | reverse complement strand
ATGGAACTAGAGTCTATAATACTGAGTGACCTCTCACAGAAACAAAAAACTGAGTATCACATGTTCTCACTCATATAGTAGACCTTGATCATCCAACGTATTACCACAAGAAAAGGACTGACAGTGGTGGGAAATGATGGGGGGGTGGGAGGGATAGGGGAAGGGATTAATGGCCGTAAATACCTGTCTGGGGATGGGGGGACACTTCTTATCAACAAGGGTGCCTGAATGAGACATATTTGTGTACCTAACCCTTAACTGTACCCCACAATATCACAATAAAAAAATCGAATAAAAAAATAAATAAAAAATAAAAAAATAAAGGCTTTTCTAGTTAAAAAAAAAAAATTTCCTGTGCT
Organism: Tarsius wallacei; assembly: GCA_963574415.1. Taxonomy (NCBI): domain Eukaryota; kingdom Metazoa; phylum Chordata; class Mammalia; order Primates; family Tarsiidae; genus Tarsius; species Tarsius wallacei. The sequence goes on along the minus strand of CAUYQG010171744.1, from coordinate 14,174 downwards.
CTCTGGCTTCCTGTTGGGTTAAGTCATGGGGAGAAGCCCATCAGGATTAATGGGAAGGAAGAGTTCAGGGCATCTATTCCTCAGTTTCCCTCCCAATGAGATCACATTGGGGTGGTTGTGTTCCTCAGCATGACTTGCTACCCTTCTAGGTTCTGGTCAGTATGAAAGTCAGTGTCAATAAAGAAAATGTGAAAGAACAAAAATAAATGCAATTTTCCTTTATATTCATTCACGTGTCATATGTAGTGGGAGTAGAAATCAGTCTCCAGCATACTGAATTTTAAAAGTATATTAAATGACACAAATTTATTTTTATGTAACTGTCTTATTTCAAACTGATACTAGTTTTCTCTTTTTCAAGTTATTTGACTTTAATTCCAGACTCTGTATTGAAACTTGCATGATCAGAGATAACACAATAAATGAGCTGGTAAGAAATGAGTTACCTAGCACTTAACATAATGAGTAAAAGTAAAGAAACAATCAATTAAAAACCTAAACCTTATCTTAATTCAGGAAAGGTTTTGCTGGATGAGCAATAATGACTGAATAGTAGAGGTGTTAAGAATTAAGTTAGATTGAGCAGAGCTGTATTTCTCATTAAAAACAGTACCAAACAGTTTTCTGGTATAATATATGCTAATTCTGTGAAACTGGAACTGTAAAAACTACAAATCCTTAAATCATGATTTACCCCAAAATAAAAGATTCACTTTAAATTCGAGTTTAATCTTTGCTATGGTCTCAATGGTTGTGTCTCCACAAAATTCATGTGTTAAAACCTAATCCCCAATGTGACAGTATTAGGAGGTGAGGGCTTTGGGAAATGACGAGGTTATGAGGATGGAACCCTCGCTTATGGGATTAGAGAACTTATGAAAGGGCCCACAATGCTTGTTTGCCTTACTCCACGGTGTAAGGGTGCAGCAAGAAGGTGCGTCTATGAGGAACAGGTCTCAATCAGACCATTCAATCTGACCATTTAATCTGCTGGCAACTTGGTCTTGAACCTTTCAATTTTCAGCACTGTGAGAAATAAATTTCTGTTGTTCATAGCCATGTCATTTGTGGTATTTTTTGATATAGCAACCTGAATGGACTAAGACTGTCTTTTTGCATTTTGGAAAAAGAATTTGAATCTCTCTTTTCTTTGCTATCTCTCTGGAACTGTGACATCCTATAGAACTGTCTGCAATAATGGAATTGTTTTATATCTGTGCTGTCCAATAGGGTAGCCACTAGGCACATGTGCCTGTTCACCAGTTGCAATGGGACTATTTTACTTGAGAATTTGAATTTTTCGTTTTGTTCATTTTAATTTAAGTAGACATGTGTGGCTAGTGCCTGCCTTGGTGGGTGGAATAGCTCTGGAGGGCTGGCCTGTCTTCTCAAGTTCAGGCTTTCTTCATTATGCTGACTCACTGGCACCCAGTCCCTTATTACACAAATAGGTCAATTCTTTTTCTTACATGGGTCTATTTCTCCCCAGCTGTCCTCACTGTATTGTGGATTCAATTCATTAAAAAAAGTATCTTCTTTGTATAGCATTTAGCAGTTTATGAGATGTTTTATATAATATACATGTTATTTAGTTTGATTCTTATAATGAATTTAACTAGAAACTATGTTTACTTAAATGACTTTCCCAAGTGAAAGCTTTCTAACTAATTCAGTCAAGTGAAGGAGTCATTTGAAAGAATGTTTGACTGACAATACACGCATCAGTGATTTTGGGAACTGGTGGGAAAAGTGTACTTAAAATGGTTCAGAATCATAATGTGAAAAGAATACTGAATTGGACACCAGAAAACCTGTGCCTGCCATTAATGATGTTAATGATAACGGCAGTAATAACAATAATAATAGTAATAAAGACATGTATTACCCATTTACTAGCCCAAGCATTGTACTAATTGCTTTATATGCACTAACTAATTTATCCCTCATAGATCCTTGAGGATTTTTGCCAATGAAGACAATAAAGTTCAAAGAGGTTAAGAAACGTGTTCAAGGTAATACAGCTTGGATGGTTGTTGTCTTTGGTAGACCCTTCACCTCTCATGGTTCATTTACTCCCCTTTAAAAAGGTTGCTGAACTAGATAATATCTAAATTCTAGCTCTCTGCAGCACAGACAACTGAAATGTCTAAATCAATAATCTGATCTTTGGTACTGTCCATTCTGATAATGATGTGTGTGTGTGTGTGTGTGTGAGTGTGTGTGTGTGTGTGTGTGCGCCTGTGTTGTGTGTAATTTCCACAATTGTGGGAAAATGTAGCAATCTGATAGAAAAACTCTTTTGAAAAAAGTTATTTCCTAAGACACTTCATTTTTTAAATATTGATCTTGTTTCAAGGCAGTATATTTCTATCTAATGATTTAATATCAGTTGTGTACTGAATATTTGTGTTCTTCCCCCAAATTCTCAAGTTCATATTTTGAAGACTTAACTCCCAGTGGGATAGTATTAGGAGGCAGGACCTTTAGGAAGTAATTAGGTTTAGATGAGCTCATTAGGATGAAGCCCCATAATAGCATTAATGCCCTTATAAGAAGAATAAGAATAAGAAGAATGCCATGTGAAGATACAACTGAGAAGGCAGTTGTCTGCCAGCCAGGAACCAAATCTGCCAGTGAACAATTGAATCTGCCAACACCTTAATCTTGTTACTTCCCAGCCTCCAGAACTGTGAGAAATAAATTTCTGTTTAGTCACCCAGTCTATGGTATCTTGTTATAGGAGCCCAAGCTAAGACAATATCTTCCATAATCCCACTGAGACTATGAATTGTGTATTTTTTAAAAGTATAATCATACTGACCACACACTGATTTATTATAGGGCTAAATGAAATAATGTTTACTACAGTGCTTGCTATATAGTAAGGATGTGAAGTGACCATAATTGAAAGGGAATATAGCTCAGTGGTTAAGAGGATAGATTCTGGCACTTGATTGCCTGGCTCCATATACTTTGTTATCTGCTAGCTGTGAGACCTTGGACAAATTACACAACTTCTTTTGGTTTTTTTTGCTATGGTTTTCTTATGAGGGGAATCAATAAAATAATAATAGTTACAAGGATCTAATTAATTATTGTGCATAAAGTATTTAGAACAGTGCTTGAGACACGAGTGCCATGTAAGTATTAGCTATTAATTATTACTATAATTTTTTTCTGCATTAGCTTTTCCTAAGCAGGGGAAGTTATTCTGATGACATGCCCGGAGCTTCTCTCTTATTCTCTTATTTATATTTTTTCTCACATGTCAAATACTTATTTTATCTCTGCTCACTTTTATGATTGAAAGTCTAAAAAAGATCAGTTGGAAGTTTTGGCTGGTATGAGCTCTTTCTGCACTTGTGTGTTCTGATGAGTGGGGAGGTATGCATCAAAGGTGGGCAGACCTGAGGTGAATGTCAGCACGCAGCATTATTGTGCAATAAATGTTGCCTTGGAGTGTGAGCACTCCTACCCAGAAAGTGATAAATGGTCTCCTTGATGGGCTGGAGGTGAGTTGGCCTGAGGTGAGCAGTACATCACTGAAGGTAAATGAGTTGCACTATGATCAGTGGGCTTCCCCGGGATTTAGGACCTGTCTCCAGAGTGTCAGAAGATGATGATCCAGCAAGTATGGTCTCCAACTTTTCAAAGAGTTGTTATCATTCGGGAAGGTGAATATAAATATTTTATAAAAATTTGGTGTGTGGTTTTTTTCTTAAGAAATAATTTGCTTACTGTGATCTTCTGTAAATAATATTTTTGAAAGTATGATGGAATTTTTCTTTTAAATTCTGCTACTGCTAGTCCCTAAGAGATACAAAGAGGTTAAGATAATACCAGTTGAGGCTGAGAAAGAGACAAAGACTCTTTTAGCATAATTATCAGTAAGAGATATAATATATGGAGATAGATATTGACTACATCAGAAATCTGATTATCCCTTAGGTACTATCTCCTAAAGTTAGATCTTGGGTGAAAATCTTTTCGCATTTCTTTTATTCCTCCCCAAGACTCCAAATTTTCCCATCCCACTGCTCTTCATCCCACTTTCCACACTGTTCTGTTAACTGGAAAGAGAATCTGCTAGAGTCATGGACAGAATCTCTTATCTTAAAAAGGCAGAGTGGTGTGTCCTTGAGACTATTGGGCTCAAGGACATTTCTTGATTTTTTTTGAGATTTCGTTTTTCTTTTAAAAGTGGAGAAACCATTGATTACTTTGTAGAGTTTTGGTGAGGATTAAATTATATACCACGCGTACAGCACCAGCACAGTGCCTTATCCATATTAGGTCTTCAATAAATGTTAATTTGTTTCTCCTTGCTCACTACAGAAACTGGTGAATTAGAAGGGTCTACTGGTTGGTTCTAAGGAAGTAAGTTTTCTCAGTTGATTGTTCACAGTCAGTTACAGATTGAACTCCTTGTTCCACTCTCTCTTCCCTTCTCACACTGCACTTGACTAGTCAGTGCGGTGATTAGTTCTACTTAGGTTCTACTAAGAAGGAAACTCAAGTAAAGTGAGAAGAAAAAAGCCTTAGATATTTTTTAAAAACAAGTCAAACTCTAACCTCTAGAGTGGTTGTTTTACTAACGTTATATTCTCAAAACTCAGGGTTTAGTGTTGTTGAAGACCATAATAGCGACTCAGCATATGAAATGAGATCAGATAGACATTAGTAATCTTGATTTCAGCTCCACAGGTGCCTATCAGTCTATAACAGCTAAAAGTTGATGACTGTTAACTGTTGGGTATGCGCTTTCTCCCACCAAGGGTTTAATTAAGGTGTTGTACAATTATATCTTTAAGTGGTAGTCACATGCTGTCATATCTCTAAATGGTACAAATCCACTTATGTATTTGAACTATTCCTTTTCAAAGCTAAAAAGTTTATAATTATGATAGTCCCCATTAGGAGTCCCTATTTGGATCCCTTTCCAACGTATTGAAATGTCTTTAATTCTTGACTTGAGTCCAGTGTTCCTGGAGACTCCCCTCTCCCTCTGTGGTGTACTGAGGGTGGACTTTGTTTATGTAGCCTACCCCATTATTGAGAGAAAGCATTTTTAGTTGTGGGCTATGATTGCTACTTTCTCTGATTTTTGCTGAGAAATTGTGCTTAAGATCCTGAAACCTGCCTCCTATGGAATTTATTAAAATAAACTTTTAATTTTATAACATTTTAGATTTACAGAAAATTGAAAAGATAATACATAGAGTTTCATATACTACATACTCAGTTTAGACTATTATTTGTGGCCTAATATGTGGTCTATCCTGGACAATGTTTCGTGTGTATTTGTGAAGAACTTGTATTCTTCCTTTGTTGGGTGAAACATTCTATATATGTCTGTTGGTCTAGTTGGTTTATGGTGTAGTTCAAGTATTCTATTTCCTTGTTTGCCTTTTGTCTAGTTTTATTTGCTGTTGAATGTGGGGTGTTGAAATCTCCAAATGTTGTTGAAATGTCAATTTCTCCAATCCTGTCAGTTTCACTTCATATATTTTGAAGTTTTGCTTTTGTGGTTATAATTGTTACATCTTTTTAGTAGGTTGATGCTTTGATATTTTATAATTTCCTTCTTTGTCTGTTGTAATAATTGTCTAAAAGTCCATTTTAAAAAATTTGTATAGCCACTCTAACTCTTTTGGTGACTGCATAAATTTGTTTTTCCATTTTTTCCACTTGCAAAACTTATCTGTGTCTTTGGATCTAAGGAGAGTCTCTTGCAGACAGTATAGAGTTGAATCATGTTTTAATCTGGATTCTGCTAAATCTGCCTTTTAATTGAAGAGCTTAATCCATTAGTATTTAATGTAATTGCAGAGATAGAAAAACTTACTTCTACCAGTTTCTATTTATTTTCTACAGGTTATAGTTTTGAAATTATTTGATTTTTCTATTAAAAAAATTTTTGTATTAGATAGATGTTTGCTAGTGTAACTTTTTGATTCTTGTTTTATTTCTTTTAGTATATATTTTAAAAGTTATTGTCTTAATAGTTTAGCTATAGATTATTATTATTTTTTGTGGTAAAATACACGCAACACAAAATTTACCACCTTAACTATTTTTAAATGTACAGTTCAGCCTTTTTAAGCCTGCATAATATTCCATTGTATTATAAACTACATTTGCTCATTCATTCATCTGTCAATGGATATCTGGATTTCCTCCATGCTTTAGCAACTAACAATTTGCTATAAACATGGATGTACAAATACCTTTATAAGAAAGTGCTTGCAATTATTTTGGGCATATAGTCCGAAGTGGAACTGCAAGATGATATGGCAATTCTATATTTGATTTTTTTGAGAAACTGTCATACTGTGTTCCACTGTGGTTGTACCATTTTACATTTCCCCCAAAAGTGCCCCAGGGTTCCAATTACTCTATATCCTGACCAACATTTGTTATTTTCTGTTTTTGATAGTAGCCATCCTGATGGATGTGAAGTTGAATCTTATTGCGGTTTTTATTTGCATTTTCCTAATGATTAGTGATGTTGAACATGTTTTTATGTGTTTGTTGTTCATTTTTATTTTCTTTGGGGAAATGTCTATTCAAATCCTTAGTCCATTTTTGAATGGCGTGATTTGATTTTTGGTTGTGTTTCAGGAGTTCTCTATATATTCCAGTTCTGAATCTCTTAATAGATGTATGATTCACAAATATTTTCTCCCATTCTACAGGTTGCCTTTGCACTCTGTTGATTGTGTTTTTATTGATGCATATTGGTGATGTTTAAATTTTCATAAAGTCTAATTTAATTTTTCTTTTGTTTGTGTCTTTGGTGTCATGTCTGAGAAATTATTGCAAAATCTAGTGTTATGAAGATTTTGTCTATTTTTCTTCTAAGAATTGTATAGTTTTAGCTCTTATGTTTGGGTTTTGAAGACAGTTTAAGCTAATTTTTATACAGTCATCACTTGATATCCATGAAGGATTAGTTCCAGGATCTTCCATGTATACTAAAAACCACAAATGCTCAAGTCCCTGATATACAATAGGGTAGTATTTGTGCGTAACCTATACACATCCACCTGTATACTTCAAATTATCTCTAGATTACTTATAATACCTAACAATATGTAAATGTTATATAAATAGTTGTTAAACTATTTATTTATGGACTAATGACAAAAAGTTCTATACATGTTCAGTACAGACACAATTTTTAATCAAATATTGTCAGTCTATAGCTAGTTAAATCTATAAGTGGGCAACCCACGGGTTCAGAGGTTCAACTGTGTACAGTCTTAGATAAAGGTCTAACTCTGTTTTTTTTGCATGTTCATATTCAGTATCCCCAGCTTTATATTTGAAAGACTGTCTTTTTCCTGTTGGATGAACTTGGAACCCTTATCAAAAATCAGTTGACCATATATGCAAAGATTTATTTCTGGGCTATCTATTTTATTCCATTGGATTCTATGCCTGTCTTTATGACAATTCCCTACTGTTTTGGTTACTGTAGCTTTGTAGTATGTTTGAAAGTCAGGAAGTGTGAGTCCTCCAACTTTGTTCTTTTTTTCAAGATTGTTCTGCCTGTTCAGAGTCCTTTGATATTTCATATGAATTTTGGGATCAGTTTTTCTATTTGTGCAAAACTGTCACTGGGATTTTGATAGTGATTGCTTTGAATTTGTAGATCAGTTAGGGTAGTATTTGACATTTTAACAATATTTTCTTTTAGTCCATGAACATGAGATGTGTTGCCATTTATTTATGTCTTCTTTAACTTCTTTTCAGCAATGTTTTGTAGTTTCCTTTGTATGTCATTTTCATAACCTTGGCTATTCTAATTTCTACGTATTTTATTCTTTTTGATGTTATTATACATGGAATTGTGTTTGTAATTTTATTTTGAAAATTTCCATTGTTAGTATGTAGAAATGTAACTGTTTAATGTGTGTTGACTTTGTATCTTGTTGCTTTGCTGAATTCATTGATTAGTTGTAACAGTTTTTTGTGGGCTTTTACATTTTTTTCCAAATAAGATTATATTATTTGTGAACATAGATTATTTTACTTCTTCTTTTCCAGTTTGGATGCCTTTTCTTTCTTAATTGCTCTGGTTAGAATTTAAGCGTTATGTTGAAGAGAAGTGGTAAAACTGTACACTCTTCCCTTGTTCTTGATCTTAGAGAAAAGCTGTCAGTCTTTCACTATTAAGTATGATTTTCACTGTGGGCTTTTCATATATGGCTTTTATTATGTTAAGGTAGTTTCAGTCTCTGTCTTTTGATTGGAGAGATTTTAATCCATTTACACGTAAAGTAATTATTGACAAGCCACTTCTGTCATTTTTTTCTGTTTGTTTTATACATGCCTTATAGGTTTTATGTCATTTTATGTGTTCAGTTGATTTTTTTTTTGTAGTAAAACATTTCAAATCTTTTCTCATTTCCTTAGGTGTATATTTTGTAGTTATTTTCTTTGTGGTTACCATGAGGATATCATTTAACATACTAAAGTTATAGCATTCTGATTTTATAACTGCTTAATATCAATAAAACACAAAAACTCTGCTCCTTTACAGCTCACCCCCATCCCTTTCAGTTGTTGATTTCACAGAATTATATTTTTATACACTGTGTGTCTAAATATAAAAATGAATAACTTTTAATGCACTAGTTTCTTAAATTATGTAGAAACTAAAATGTGTAGCTCCAAATCAGAGTTATAATAATACTAGCATTTATGATTGCCCATGTGTTTACCTTTACTGTGTTATTTCTTTCAGCTATGAGTTACTGTCTAGTGCCTTATCATTTCAACCTGTGAAACTCCCTTTTAGCAGTTCTCCAGGAAAGGTCTAGTAGTCATAAATTTCTTTAGCTTTTGTTTATATAAAAATGTCTTGATTTCTCTCTTATTTTTGAAGGACAATTTTTCTTAATTTAGGATTCTTGGTTGACAGTTATTTTCTTTTAGTACTTCAGATATACAATCCTACTGAGAATCCTTTTTATGTGTGCATTGTTCCTCTGTTGCTGCTTTTAAGATTCTCTCTTTGTTTTTGATTTTGATAGTTTGATTATAATGTATCTTGATATGAATCTCTGTTCATCTTGGAGTTGGTTGAGCTTCTTAGATGTTTATATTCTTATACTGCATCACATTTAGGAAATGTTGGGCCTTATTTCTTCAAATAATTTCTGATTTTGCTGATTCATCTGCCTGGTCAAATTTGTCTTTCAATTCTTTTAGTAAATTTTTGACTTCAGTTATACTTTTCAGTTACAGAATTTCTTTTTGGTTTCTTTTAAAGTTGTCTACCTCTTTATTGCTATTTATGTTTTGTTTATACTTTTTTTCTATTTACTTTTGTTACTTCTGGTCAAATTTACCTTTCAATCTTCTAGTAAATTTTTTACTTTATTATACTTTTCAGCTGCAGAATTTCTTTTTATGTTTTCTACCTGCTTATTGCTATTTCTATTTTGTTTATACTTTCTTTTTTAACTCTTACTGCTTCCTCCTTTAATTATTTGTGGATCTTCAAGACAGTTGGTTTTAAGTTTCTGTTAGTAGATCTGCTATCAAGTTTTTCTCAGAGATAATTTCTGTTAGTTTATTTTTTTCCTTTGAAGGGGACACATTTTCTTGTTTGCTGTATGCCTTGTGATTTTGTTGTTGGCATTGAAAACCGGATACTTGAATCAAATAATGTGGTGTCTCTGGAATCATATTCTTTTCCTTTTCCAGAGTTTGCTTGTAGTTTTTTTTTTAACGTAGACTGTCTCTGTGCTAAGGACAAGCCTCGGGTAGACACTTAAGGTTGGAGGAGTTGAAACATTTGCTACCCTTTCAGGTCTTTTTCTGAATCTAAGCCTTTTTCTTTTCTTGCATGGTGATTTTCTAATTTCCTCTGTATATGTTGTTGCTTTTTGAATGCTCCAGTATTTAATGTCTTGCTTCCAAAAGGGGAAAAGGAGAAAATAAAAGTGTATGTGCAGCAGAAGGTGTTGATTTTTTAAAAGGTCTAGAAGTAACCTTGGCTACAGGAGGGGGGTGAGGGGGGGGAGGGAAAGGCTTGCAACAATGGTTGCCCACTTCTGTTTGTGTCTGCAGCTATGAGATCAGAGTAGCAATCAGATATCAGAACATGACTCCCTGATATTTAACGAACACTCTGTCCATGCTGGTTTCTGCAAGCTGTGTCAAGTTGCTTCAGAAAAACATACAACAGCTGCCTGTTGCTTGGGCTGAAGGATGGGGATAAATAGCTTGGCAGGCCAAGCACTAAAATGGAGGTAAATAAATTGCAATTTACCATCCAGGCCCTCTCCAGGGTTGAAAGCCTCAAGTAAATTCCAAGGTTTCAAAATATTTACATCAGATTGTGTCAGTGTAATCATTGTCTTGGTAGGGAGACAAATTCCTGGTGCTGCATACTCTTTCATCTTCTCAGAATCCTTTTCAATATTGACTTTTATATTAATTTATGTAGTTTCCTGTGTTGGTAGTCTTAATTTCTTCATAGGGATTTGAGCTAATCTAGTGTCTTTCTATTTCAGCCTTTAGTACTTGTTGTAGGATAGGTCTACTGGCAATGAATTCTTACTTTTTGTTTATCTGGCACAGTCTTAACTTACCCTTCATGAAAAAAATAGCTCTATCAGATATAGAATTCTTGATTGACCTTTTTTTGTTTTCAGCACTTTGAATATGCCATAATACTGCCATCTGGTCTCCATGGTTTACTATAAGAAATTAGCTGTTAACTTTATTGAAGATTCATTGCATATGATGCATTGCTTCTCTTTTACTGCTTTCATGATTCTATCTTTGTCTTTTGCTTTGGACAGTTTAATTTATATAGTGCTTCAGTGTGAGTTTCTTTAAGTTTATCCTATTTAGATTTTCTTGGACCTCTTTGATGCGTAGATTTATGTAATTAGTCAAATTTAGGCAGTTTTGGCCCATTGTTTCATTAAATATTCTATCTGTTCTTTTCCCTCTCTTTCACATCTTCTGGAATTCCCAATATGCATATGTTAGTACACTTGCTGTCCTGTAAAATTCTTAGAGATCTGTTCATTTTTCTATATTTTCTTCCTCCTGTTTCTCAAACCAAGTGATTGCAATTAACTTATTTTCAGGTTTGCTGATTTTCCTTTCTGTTTGCTCGGGCATACTGCTGAACTCCTCTTTTGAATTTTCATTTCAATTATTCTAATTTTTAAATCCAGAATTTTTATTTGATTACTTTATTATATTTATCTCTTTATTGATATTATCTATTTGGTGAGACATCATTCTAGCAATTTTCTTTAGTTCTTTTCATGTGGTTTCCTTTAGCTCTTTGTGCATATTTACATAGTTAAACTCTCTGTCTAGTAAGTCCAATAGATAACCTTCCTCAAGGACAGTTTTTACTCATTACATTTTTTTCTATGTATAGGTCATATTTTCTTGTTCTCTGCATGCTCCACAAATTTGGTTGATGACTGGACATTTTATTTTTATTTTTTATTTTTTTTGAGTTGGAGTCTCACTCTGTCGTCCGGACTGGAGTGCAGTGGCCGCTCCCGGCCACCGCAGCCTCGACCTGGTGGGCTCCGGCGAGCCTTCCGCCTCAACCTTCCCAGTAGCTGGAACTACAGGCGCGTGCTACCACGCCCGGCTAAATTTTTTTTGATTTATTGTAGAGATGAGGTCTCGCCTGCCCAGGCGGGTCTCGAAGCCGCGGGCGCAGGCAATCCACTCACCTCAGCCTCCCAAAGGCGCGGGATTACAGGCTGAGCCACCAAGCCCGGCTGAATGTTGTTCTTAATTGGGCACAAAGGCTGTAGCTTCAACGAGGAGGCAATCTCCTTCAAGGCACACATTCACTAAAAGAAAATTTAATCAGCATGCCATTAACATGTAATTTGTACTCCATTAAGTACTTTTCAAACAAGACCAAGAGCATGAATAAGTGACCACTCATTTCTGTTTAACAATCGTTTCAATTAAATATTAATGCTCTGTTATGGACTGAATTGTGAAACCCTCTCAAAATTCATATGCTGAAGTCCTAACCCCAGTATCTCAGCATATGACTACATGCAGACAGGGTCTTTAAATAGGTGATTAAGGTTAAATGAGGTCATCAGGATAGAACCCTATTCACTATGACCAGTGTCTTTATAAAAAAAAGATTAGGACTCAAATATGCACAGAGGAAAGAACATGTAAAAAGATGGAGGAGGCTGATCTTGGTGGCTCAGCCTGTAATCCCAGCCCTTTGGGAGGCCAAGGTGAGTGGATTGTCTTGAGTCTGCAGGTTCGAGACCAGCCTGGGCAACTTGGCGAGACCTCATCTCTACAATAAATCAAAAATTAGCCGTGTGTGATAGTGCACGCCTGTAGTTTCAGCTACTTAGAAGGCTGAGGCAGAAGGATCACCGGAGCCCAGCAGGTTGATGCTGGGGTGGTCATGAGCATGCTATTGCACTCCAGCCTGGGCGACGGAGTGAGACTCCAAATAAAAAAAAATAAATAAAATAAATAAAAGATGGAGGAAAAGGCAACCATCCACAATCCAAGAAAAGAGTCCTCTGAAAAAAACCAACCCTGCTGACAGCTGGATCTAGAACTTCTGGGCTTCAGAATTGTGAAAAAAAAGATTCTGTTGTTGAAACCATGCCATCAACAGTATTTTGTTATGGCAACCCTAGAAAACTAATACATATATTACACTGACACAAATTATTATTAGTTTTCTTTAAAATCTTTTAATTGATAACACTAATGATTTATGTTCTTATTGTCAGCTTTCTTTTGAACAATAATAGCAACATTATGCTTAAATTTTACTGTAAAAACTAATGTTAATCTGAAATGCTTACAAACTAATCACACATATTATATGTATTTATAAGTGGACATAAAGCTGTAGCCACTATTACCTTTGGAATAAATTTGATAAATTGGGAAGAGAGTAATTTTCAAAAGGAAGCTTGTAAATATATAAAAGATTCAAATAATACACAACTACCTAAATATATACAAATATATAAATATATATAAAACTACCTATATGTATTTCTTGAGTCTTTAAGAACTTTCGAAATCGGTCCAACATCCTTATAGGACTCAGGGTTACAGTTCTTTTTGAATAAACACAGTAACTCTTCTGGTCATAAAGCTTGCTTGAAACTTACAATGGCTTATCTATATTCCTTTCTCAGGAAACTGACCCTCAGGCCTCAGTATCCCTTCTTGACTCTCAGTATTAAGAAACTGAAACTCATCAGATTAACCTGTTGCCAACTTCTCTTCCTTCCCCTTCCCCATTCCTGTTTACCAACTCCTTTTCCTTACCCCTCCCACGTTCCTGTTTTCTACATTCCTGCCCCACTATATAAACCCTTGACATCAGTGGACAAGGAGATGGATTTGAAAATGAATCTTTTGTTCTCCTTGGCTGATATCAACCAAATAACAAGTTTTCTTCCCTGGCAATACTCGTGTCTCAGTTACTGGCTTTTTGTGCAGTGAGCAACAGGACTCTGACCGAAACACTGATGTTCGGTAATACTTTTACAAAATAGTATTTGTAAATTATACAAAAATCAACATGTCCCTTAAAAGAAAAGCAAAAAATATTTACTATTGCCATTAAAGTGTTTATAATTTTCTAGAAAAATACAAATTGTTTACAAATGCTGCAGAAAAATGAAATTTTATTGTCTCTGATTTAACAATCTGGTGACCTGAGAGGATGTAAATTTTCAAGACAGCAATGGGTACAGGAGCCAGACTGAAGTGCACTGAACAGAAGACAAAGAAACTTAATGAACTTTCAGTAGCTCACATAGGAAACATGGTCTTCTAATGTGTAACATGTGAAGATAAAAATAGAGGTATGCTAGTGAGAAACTTTAGGAATAAGCACTCTGGAACATATTAAATAGAAAACCTAATTTCTGACTTTCTACAAAATTTTCTAAGTAGCAGTAAAGTACATAATAGAATTTAAAAGGATTGGGGATGGGCAAGGAAGATGTGGTTGAAAGAAAGAAGATAAGCCGGGCTAGGTGGCTCAGCCTGTAATCCCGCGCCTTGGGAGGCTGAGGTGAGTGGATTGCCTGAGCCCGCGGGTTCGAGACCCACTTGGGCAACTTGGCGAGACCTCATCTCTACAATAATCAAAAATTAGCCGGGCGTGGTAGCGCGCC
>CAUYQG010171738.1:0-63899 GCA_963574415.1 Tarsius wallacei | reverse complement strand
CGCCCGGCTAATTTTTTTGATTTATTGTAGAGATGAGGTTTCGCCTGCCCAGGCGGGTCTCGAACCCGCGGGCTCAGGCAATCCACTCACCTCAGCCTCCCAAGGCACGGGATTACAGGCTGAGCCACCGAGCCCGGCTTGAACTCTTGACTGTTTCTCCAAAAGCTGGTGCTTTTGGAGTGGTGGTGAATTTCACCACCACTCCTTCAACTCCTCTGGCTGCATGCATAGGATTTTCTCACCTCCCACCTCAAAGCCACTAGCAGTTCTTCAGGTTCTGCCTTCAGAAACCCTTCCATCTACTGCTTGCCACCTCTAGTTTACACTACCCATGACACTGGTATAAACACAATCATCTCTTGCCTCCTACTTGGTCTCTCTGCGATTACCCTTGTCATTGTTTCCCCTGTCAATTTCCTACTCAGAAGCCAAAGAAAGTATACATCAAACATTTTTGCAACACAAATCTCCAGCAAAACTAACCCTTGTCCAGCAAAACTTCCTCCTGTGGCTTCCCACCCTACTGGGGTCTACCAGACCTGTCTCTACTTACCTCTTCTTACATTGGTGGTGGTTTTAGTGCTAAGCAAGTGAAGTGTAAGTTTCATAGCTTCTCACTTGCACAGGCTCCAAGATTTGAGAGTGAACAATTTCATTTATTTATTTATTTATTCCTCTTTTAATTTTTGTTTTCAACCTTTTAAGAGGGTTGGACCAGGGAATGTTGGAGTCCCCTGGCGTACAAATATTCACCGTGTAACTACCCTTATTGATGAGGTATGCCCCCCCTCCCCAGGCAGATATCGACTGCTGCCTGAACAATTTTATATTTATAATTTTTATTTTCTTTCTAGTGGGTTCTCTCAAATTACATAAGCTTCAGGCCCCATGAAACCTGGGTTTACCCTTTCTATCACTCTTTTGTTCTCTTGCTTCTCTCTAGCCACATTGACTTGTTTATATTTTTCACACATAGCAAGTTCATTTCCTAGCCCAGGGACTTTGCACTCACTTTTCCTCTAAGTGTCCTGTGGCTCACCTTCTCGCTGTGTTCAAGTTTTTGCTTGTACGTCTCCTTCTGAGAGGCCTTCCCTGATGGCCCTCTCTCTGCAATACCTGTCCCTTTCCCTGTATCTGAGTGTTTCATGGATGTATTATCATATAGATACTTGTTCATTATTTTTCTCATCCACTAGAATGGAACCTACATATGGACAGAGCCTCTATTCACTGCTTGTCTTCAGAGTCAGGACCAGGACCTGGCTCACAATCTATACTCAGTGTTTGAACAAAGACGAGAACCAGCTGTTCTCCATTTCTATGGACCCCAAGGAGTTTGATGAGAAAGGAAAATGTAGCCCAAGGGATGGAAAGAACAACTGCCTGGTAGTGAGGTCTATGGGACATAAAGAAGGGAAGGCCATGGGGTCCAACTGCCTGGAGCAGCTCTGTCCTCTAGAACATTCTGTGATGGTGAAAATGTCCCATACCTGCCACTAGTTACCGTGGCCATTGAGCATTTGAGATGTAGCTAGTGAAACTGGGAACGAAATTTTAAATATTATTTGATTTTAGGTCATTTTATTTCAGTTTGTTTATTTCATTAACTTTTAGTAGCCCCATGTGGCTAATGGCCACCACATGGAGCAGTGTAGGTCTAGGGATCCAGAATCCTTTAGAATGGGATGATACAACCAGATCCCAGAGCTGAGACCAGAAACAAATGTTCCTGATTTTAGAAACGGATGCTTTGAAATCTCTGCAGGTGGTGCCAGTGCCTGGAATGAGTCATGTCTTCCAAAATGCCATGAGATCCTCCCAAAGCAGGAATTTTGTAAGGACAGTTCTGATATTCAGGAAAAATTATATGTATTTTTTTTAGTGACAAACAGATTAGATAGCTCAGAAGTACACACAAACCTTGCATAAAGTTCGAACCAAATGGCCAGGTGACATACACAATTTAGAAATAGGAGCTACAGGTCAAGAATGAGGTACAATCATGGTAAATACAAAATTGCATTCTCAGGTGGGGATGCAAACAGCCAAGATCCAAGTGAGGACAAGACTAGCTAACTGTAGAGAGGTTGGGTCTGAAAAATACCTAAGACAAAAAGTGAATGACCAGCCAAATGAGATCAGTGTAGCAACGCCCATTCCATTTTCAAATGAAGGGTCTGCAGCAAGGGGATGGAGCTGAGAAAATGTATTGGGCTGCCTCACCCGAAAAGATTCTAACCACATCTGGAAATTTAGCTGTGGCTCACATCCCCACAGTTTAAGAGGAAAATAAAATGTAGAGGAAATAAAAGAAAGGCCACAAAAATGATTCGAATGTTGGAAGAGCAAACTTGAGTGGACTGACTGAAGAAGTAATTTATATCCTTCCAGAAGAAAGGCCTCTCTGGAGGAAGTGACCACAGTCTATAAATACTTTCAAGGTAACCATATAAATGAGAGAAAGGGATTAGTCACCATCTTCTGGGATGGCGGGACCAGGAACTGTGGCCTAAAGCTAAGAAAGAAAAGTATTGTAGCCATTAGTAAAACATTCTTTTAGCCAGTAAGGACTGGACAGTGGGCAGAGCTCTCAAGGGAAGAAAGCCAGGTCCTGTCACTACACTCGGAAGCTGATCGAATGAGATGGTAATGGAAATAAAAGGAACATCAGACTAGGGACTTATTATGTCCTGTGAAATAATTGGTCTGATAGGGCCGGAAATCTGCCTTTGGCTGTGGCCCATGCATGAGGCCTCAGAGGAGGGTAAAACCTCTGCTCAGTATTTCTCCAGACATGCCCAAGCCAAGCAAGTGAGGAAAATTCCCTCCTGACAGTTGCTTTAAATAGGTCCTGAGTTTGAAGTTTCATGTGGTATGACCTCATTTGCCCACACCCTTCTTGTCTGGATTCTTGGTTTATCTGACCAGCTCTGCTGTGGGAGTTGGGCTGAGCGGGGCCATGGTACCCCCTGTCGGGACACCATCTCCAGGATCTCTTGCTTAAGGGGAAGGTAATCCTGCTGTACCACTTAGAGCCTTGCAGGATGATCCACCCTGGCCCTGTGGAATCCACACAGATAAGCAGGGCTGTGGTTATATTAATAGTGATCATCAGAATGCTTGAATTCCCCTCTCCCTTTTTTCTGAGGACTTCCCAAGTTGATCGTCTCTTCAATCTTCCCATCTTGCTAAGGGTTACCACCTCCGTCTCCAGCATCTGTAACTTTTGAGTTCCAAGGGGCTTTAGAGACCATATCACCTTCTTATTTTTTTTACCATGAGAAACCAAAGCCCAGCAATACCAAGTGACTTGCTCAAGGTCACATAGCTAGTTAGGAGCTGCATCAGACTCTTGAATCCCAGTCCTTTTCTTCTACATTACAGTGGCCCACCTTGCAAGGGAGAGAATGACATATCCATCTGTCCATCCATCCATCCATCCATCCATCCCATATTCATTGTCCTCTGTGGTAATGAGGACTGTGGCACTGTGTTAGATTCAGCAGTGATGTTGGGGGAGGAGTTGAAATGTGTATGAGATGCAGATTCTAGCTGCAAAGGTGATGATCTCCAAAGCAGAGTGTGCCTCAGAAACACACACACCCCACATAAAGTAAGAACCAAATGACCACGTGACACCTTTTAGAAATAGGAGCTGCAGGCCAAAGATGAGGTGCAGTCATGAAAAATACAAAGTCCTATACTCCGGCAGGGATGCAAACAGCCAAGATCCAAATGAGGACAAGTATAGCTAACAGCAGAGGGGGTGGATCTGAAAGACACCCAAGACAAAACTGATGACCAACCAAATGGGATTAGCACAGCAATGCCCATTCCATTTGGTGCATGAGACAATTCATTGGAGGGTATCAGAAGAAGAAGTTAGGACTGCTATTTACATTGTTTTATTGCATCCTTGAAAAAGTCTACTCTTTTGTATAAGTTAATTATGTAAATTAATATGGGTACACTAGGATAGTTTGTGGAACAAACTACCCCCAAACTCAGTGGCTTAGCAGAATCATTTGTTGTTAACTCGAGAGTGTGAGGATTGCCTGGGTTGACTTTTCTTCTGTCTGGAGTTATTCTACTTCGTGCTGTAGATATTCTGGTGAGCTGGGTAGTTCTCTGTGTTCATTCGAGCACATCTGAAGCCCTTGCTTGCATCACACATGCTAATATCCCATGGCTTAAGCCAAACTCTTGGCCTAGCCTGGTATCAGGGGTGTGGGGGAAATATCTCTGGCTCTATGAGATTATGGCAAAGGTGTGGATGCATTTCACAGAGGAGTGAAAATGTGACCAGTAATTCAGTCTCCTTCAGTTCAACTCCTGGATCAGGATTATTCATATTCTTAACTCATGGAACGTACACTCAACCCTACCTCAAGACATTTTGTACCTGAGGACGCAGGGTGGCCTTCCCTGGAGACTTGCACCCAGCTCTGTTTTATCTGACCAGATCTTAGCAGTATATATAAATTATATACTCTTAAATGCCCGAAGTATATCCTTTGTAGATCCCAGGGCAAAACGGAGAACTTTGGCAGCTTTTGGTGGTGGGCAGATCTCCTCAACCGAGAGTGGGAAGTAGACTGTGATGAGAAGATGGAGTGAGGAAGCAGAATAGTATTTGTTCCTGAAAACATTTAAAACAACTGCTAGTCATGTGACAACTCCTGAGGCCCTTCAGAAATTGCATGACTTCCTACTCAGTCTATCTTGAGAAGCATTTTTAATGTGATTTTATTTGTATATAAAGATTGGGGAGGGAGGTCATTTCTTATTTATTCATACACAATCCTTTCTTCTTATGCTAATTAAAAGAACTTCAGTAAGACAGAGCTCAATGTTCTTGTCACATTAAGCACTCAATATTAACTGTCACCCTCCACCAGAAAGAAAGCTCTATGAGGGCAAGTTTTTTTGGGTTCATTTTTGGTCTCTTTTGCCCTCTGCTATGGAGCACTTAGAACAATGCCTGTCACATAGTAGGTGCTCAATAAACATTTGTTAAATGAATGGATGTATATATTTGCTGTTAGTAATGGTGATATTTATTAACCTACAAGGGTTACAGAGTAAGCCGGCTTGGAGAGTTGCAACTAGAAGATATAACTTCTTCCAGTGGACTGGTTTGCTTGTTTTTCAACCCACAAATTCCAGTGTTGGTCTATGTCATCCTATGTGAACAGGTGGCTAGGAAATGGAACTTTTAAACACACTCTTTCCATTCTATTACTGGTGGGGGATTCTCTAATAAGTATAGAAACATATTCCAGATATTAGCTCATTGTTTAGTTTCACCAAATCATACCACTTTCCCCTAGCCCCCCGCTTACATCATAGTGCAGGAATCTCACCAGTTGTCTCTGTGAAGAGCCTCCTTACTTAAAGTTGCCATTTAAGTAATCCTGCCCAGATTTTACTACATATTTATTTGGGTGTTTTCAAGGTTTACTTCCCACAATCAAGAATTTGAAGAACCCATGAGAGTTGGAAACTAGAGAGAAGCTGGGTGTGTTGGTTCACGCCTGTAATCCTAGCACTTTGGGAGGTGGAGGCAAGAGGACTGGCTGAGCCCATGGGTTCGAGACCAACCTGAGCAACTTGGTGAGACCTCATCTCTACAATAAAATCAAAAAATTAGCTAGGCATGGTGGCACACGCCTGTAGTTCCAGCTACTTGGAAGGCTGAAGCAGAAGAATCACCTGAGCACGGCAGGTTGAGACTGCGGTGGCTGTGAGTGTGCCACTGAACTCCAGCATAGGCGACGGCAGAGTAAGACTCTGACTTAAAAAAAAAAAAAGAAGAAACTAGAAAGAAGTGGGAGACACCACTATGGTAAATATTGTTGTTGTTGTTAGTGGTAGTAGTTTTTTTAAATAATCCAAGTGAAGGTGCTATTAGTGATAGCCATAGGAAATATTATTAATATTTTAGCAAATATATTAATAAATTACATACTCTTAAATGCCCAAAGTATATCCTTAGCATCTAAAAGCACAGCCTTCTGAGCAGATGCCAAATCTGATCGATTATTTGCTTCAGAAATTTTCAAACTAGTATATTGGTGTCACATAAGTTTCTAAGATAGTAAATTAATTTGTTTTAACAATCTTCTATTTTTATAAGATAAGCAATATATTTAATTATTTTGCTGTCATTTCAGTGTTTTTTAAATAGTATTCAATGAGTTCAATTGCATTGGCAATCTTGTCAAATTATAAAATAGCTGGTGAATTTGGCCAGCATTTTCTGGTTTGCTCTATGGCTCAACCTTAGTATTTTTACTGCAGTCATTTTCAAACATACTAGTAGATTTATATTTAGTAGGTAATTATTTTATTGGAAACCTCAACTGATCTCTTGTTGTGTGGTTTTAAAATCTTAGTAACATTGTTATATCTGTTTGTGAAATAATGGTATCGTTTATATCTCATGCCTCATTTGCAAAGAGCTCTCATATGCATTATTACCTTACTATCTGCAAGTTACAAAAGAGGGAACACGGACTCAAATATCTTGCCAAGAATCCTGCAGCTAGAAAGTGACGGGACTGAGTTTCCAACATTCTTCTTGTGAAGTTAATTATAATGGTCTTCAGGACGAACTCCCCACTCTACCACTGCTCTGAGTGAGGGTGTGAATGATATATCTTGAGAAGCTTCAATCTGTTATTGCAGTCACCAGCTTTCCGCAGTTCTGATTCTATGAGCTTGTGTTCCTAAAAAGCCTTTTTCCTTAAAATTATGGCACCTAGATACTGTGCTGCTTCATGTTGGAGGCATTGCTAATTCGGACTCTTAGAAATTCATGTATTCAGCAAGTTATGGTTGTCTGCCTATTGATTTTTAAAAAATCACTTTAATATTTCTAATTCTTATTTTTTGGTGGTTCTGAATATCCACTTATTGTTTTTATGTGTATATATGTGTGTGTGTACATACACAACATTTACATATACACGTATAAATTTACATATACACACATAAATTTACATATACACATGTGTGTGAACACACATACACATCTATCAATTTGCTTAGCCGTTTTCTATTCACCTGGTTGACAGTGCAAGTGGATTAATTATCTAAATGACTTAGCTGTAGACTTAGTATTGATCATTTGATCTTTGATCATTTATTGCCTTGGGTATTCTTGTGTTGAGAAAGTCTGATCGGATATTTGCCAAACTTCCAGGTTGCCTCATCCTGTTGGCTTTTCCTGGGACACTTATATCCCTATCCTCTTCATTTTCTCATTGACATGCTGTGGGAATAGTTTTGATCCTGTTATTCTCATTGTTGCTGTCCCTGTACCTTGATGTATCTGCTGTATATACCATTCCGCAGTTTCCTCCAACTATCAAGGCTCTGTTGTTTGGGTGACTTGCCTGTTTAGAGCCGTGTCTCTTTGGGAAGTGGAGTGCTTGTACAAGGTCAGTATACCTAAAAGCTGTCATCGCTGTAATCAGATGCCTTTTCATCACTAGAAGCATCTGCACATCCTCCCGGTCGCCATTCACAGACGCTGCGGGCTCGTCTGTGTCCAGTGTCTTTCATCTTTCCAGGGCCTATCTCCACCTTCCGATGCATCAGCAGAGGGGACTCTTCATTTGTTGTTGGTTGTATCTCAGCTCTCACACGGACTTATCTCTGAGGGCTTCCATTTCAGCTCCAGTTTGCAGGAGTCTTTTCAGTAAGGTTTCATTTCATTTTGTTCCATTTTGTTCTTTTACCCAGTTTTTGTCAATACACAATTTGCACTGATCAATAGCCTGTGTGTTTTTTAACTGTGTGTTTTCATCTTTTCTAATTGCACTGGTACCAGATAGCATTGCTATATTCCTGTTCATTTTGATTGGTCATCTCAATATCTGTGTTACTTTTCATAGCCCTTATGTTCAAGAGCGACATTATTATCTAAATGTTTTGTCTGATACTGATACTAACACATAACTGGTGATCGTTCTAGAAAGGTGTTGTATTAATTTTCTTTGGTGGCTGTAACCAATTCCCACATAGTGACTTAAAGCAACGCAAATTAATCATCCTGTAGTTCTGGAATTCAGAAGTCCAAAATGGGTCTCACTGGGGGCTAAAATTGATTCTTCCTGAATGCTCTAGGCGATAATCCACTTTCTTACCTTTTCTAGCTTCTAGTGGCTGCCGCCATTCCTTGGCTCATGGCCCCTTCCTTCTTCTAAGGCACCCATGGCTGGTGGAGTTTTTTAATATCCCATCACTCTGACCCTGATTCTTCAGCCACTCTCTTCTACTTTATGGCCCTTAGTGATTACGTTAGACCTGTCCCAACAATCCAAAGCAATCTCTCTATCATCAGGTCATCTGATTAGCAACATTAATTTCTTCTATGACCTCAATTCTCCTTTTCCATATAACAACACATTCATAGATTTTGGGTATTAAGGTGTAGACCATTATTCTGTCTACCACAGGTAGTAATAAATCATAACACTTGAGTACATTATTCTCATGAGAAATATGAAGTAACTACTTTCTTTATTCACATAGCTAAGTAATTTCTTTCTTTGGAGTTATATCTGTACACTGGGGGAGAGTTCCATTGACCACTGGAGCCAAATAAATGGTTCAAGAAGGATAATTCACAGGGGTCATAGGCAATAATGCTACTATTCTTCCATGTCCTAAACCCTGGGTATGTTTGTAGGATAACTGGTTTGTTGATGTATCAGCAAATCTCAAGCAAAAATATTTTTCCTTTAAATATCCTTTAGCTTCAATAAAGAAATAGTTTCAGTGGTTGAAAAGGTAGAAATTCTCATTTTATATTTGAAGTTGTAATGGGTTTTAGGATTGTCACTGATTTTCTGTATTTATAGAAAACCAAATAACTGCCTAATCTGGAACTCCTGAGTATAAATATAGATGCTCAAGCCCATTAAAATTTGAATAAGAATGGTAGCATGGTGCTATTAATTCTGTAAGCATTTGATGAATTTCTGTAATATACTGTATATTACAAACTAACACAACACTATTATGAAATGTCATTATGACATTTTCCAGGTCATATTTTCAATCAATCTAAAAGAGCTTGTTAGGGACCTAGCAGCTTGCAAGGGTTTGCTGGATGGTTCACAGATTTACTTAAATCCTCATGAAGTTTATGATCTAAGACAGAGGGGACACAGCATACGACAGTGGAAACTCTGCTTCTAGTCCTGATTCTGTTTTAACTAGAGGTGTCACATAGGGGAAGTTTCTTGATATCTACAGACTGTGGATTCCCAATCTACCAAGTGGAAAGGTTAGCTGAGAATCTCATCCAGGTTCAGGGTCAGAGTGAGACTTTTCAGATTTAGCCAGTAGAAATGCAGGATGCTCAATTTAATTTGAATTTCAGGTATAATGAATCTTTTTTTTAGTACATGCCCCAAATATGGCATGGAGCATTTTTGTACTAAACATGATTCATTGTTTATCTGAACTTCAAATTTAACTAGGCACCCCATCTTTCTGTTTGGCAAGATAAAGTAGTTTCTGGGACACAAGGTCACTCTTTCCTTCCCTCAGCTGCAAAAGACATGTTTCCTATTGTGCATGAGTTCAGCTTTCAATTTCTCTCAACACTGCTCTAGGTAGCCACTACCAATCACTTAGAGTTGGCATGGATGATAAAATCCAGGCTCAATAAATATTTGTGGAATGGAAGAGTAGTTGGTATCCCTAATTTAATCTGTTATCTTCATTCCATTTCTAAAGTTTGATGATTCTATAACATTTACATAGTATAAATAGAAATGAAGACAAATAGCAGGTATGTATTAATACAGACAAGCACAAGGTTATGGGCAAACTGTAGAGAGATCGGTTTGAATGTTGATCTCAGGAAGGATTAAGATGTCACTCGACAACCTCTCTTTTCCTATCGAAAGGTAATTGCATAAAACAGAAGATAGGATTTGCTATAGCTTGGATTTGAAAGATGATGCACTGGAGAACTGATGAGGGGTCGGGTTACGTGAATATTGAGTAATAATATAAAAGTAACATGGTCTGAATCATAAAATAAGAGTTCCATTTTTGAGATGTTTTGGTATTTTCCATTTATGTCTCCATATGAGCCCCCTTTCTTCTTTACCCTGCTTTGTGCCCCCACGAGGCCAACCAGGATGGGCCATGTCAGTAGGACCCCTTGCTTCAGGTTTCCAGCTGGGTTTGGAGGATGGTGGGGAGGCCCTGTGAAGGGACTGGATGGAGACTGGGAGGAAGGTAAGGTTGGGCTGCTTATTCCACCGTAGGTGGCCAAGGGCTGGTTACATCACTTTTACCAAAGGCCCTGATCCTTCTCAAGTGGTATACATCTCAAGTGTAGACTATTCAAAGGTTATAGGAATTATTGTGCTCCATGCACCTTCAGATCTAGGGTTGACAATGGCTCCCTGTTGTTGCTGGTCTCAAGGTGCTCCATCCTTTCTTGTTTCCCTAAACTCTGCTCTCCCCTTTATAATGAGTCCTTTATTGCCATCTCAAATCATCTTGAGACTGCCATCTGCCTCCTGCCAGGGCTCTGACTGGTACATGAGGGTACTACTATTAGCTGATTATATGGGAGTGTGGGTCTCACAGAGGTTAAGTCACTCATCTAAGATCACATAGTTCAGAAATGGCAACACTGGGACTGAGATCCGGTATCTACGAGTGAATCTGAAAGCAGTAACAGAGAAGAGAAAGTATGTAGAAAAATTCACAGAGAATCTGATGGTAGCCTTGGAAATACTTCATGTATTTTTCTTAATTGCCCTGGAAAATATTATAAGAAAACAATCCTATATCACCATTTATTATGTCTCTTTTTTTCCATTTTGGGAAACTCAGAATGAGAGTTCCTTTCATGTGGTTATTTTTTCTTAGTTCAGAAAACCTGAGCGTCAAATAAATTTTAAAAAATAGGAATAATCTCCAAATTTTACGATTCCCATTTAGTGCTCTGTAGTCTACAACATGATGCTTCTGGTACCTTCTGTCTATCCTCATCACTACTATTAAAGTCCAAATAACTTACTTTCAAAAAAGAAAATTATTCTGCTGAGCAGGAATATATTATTGATCAAGCATTTATTATTACTACTATTAATATCATTGTTATTGCCAAGCAGAGTGATATACTTAATACCATGCACCTCTTCTGTCCAAGATCATGATTGTGAATGGCTTGACATTAAGTCACTTTTCTCAGATCAGGCCACTTCCCGTAGCTTCCTTAGGGCACAGCAAGTAGGGGCAACTTCTGGGAACCCATGTCGTTTCTGATCTGTGTCCTCTCCTGAGGGATGTATGCTTTGGACAGCTCGACTGACTGCTATGCTTCTTCTCACCCTTTTATGCCTTCGAGTTTACTCTACCACCCCCACCCCTTTTCCTACAAAAGGTATTTCCCCAAAGGTTCAGCCTGCCTCACGTTCAAGCTCTTCTAAATTGCGTCAGCTTCTAAGTTCCTCCGTTATTCCCATTGGTACTTGCTGGGGCTGGATCCACTGGTGGCCCCAGAAGTACAAGTGATACTGGCAAAGCATAAATGTGGCACAGATGTCAAGGGGATGATGCCACCCCTTATTCCTGGTTAAGGGAGAGTCTGATGATTCCCCCCAAAAGAGCCAGCATGTTCTGAAAGGCCCGTGATGGATGCACAGGCATGGCGATAGCTGAGCTGTTTATTTGAACAGAAGAAATAAGAAAATTTAAGAGTTAAAATACCTTAAACTTGGGATACAGTGAACCAACAGGTTTCTGAGGACAGGTAGGGGTTATGCTGAGAAAAGTTGCTGCTGCATGTATGGTTTTATTTTAGCTAATTTTATAAAACTGGGTTTTATTCATGCCGTCACTGTAGGGAACTAAAGTGACATTGAAAGAGAATGCCTTTTCCATAAAGGATTGTCTTAGGGGGGTGGGATTGAAAGAGGGTTTTTTTTCCCTTTCAATGTCATATGATGCATCTGTGTGTAAAAATTCTGCTCCAGGGACTAGATAGGTCAGGAGCTTTAATTTTTATTTTTGTCCCCAATTCCTGAAAGCTTAAACCGTATTGAAATGAACTGAGAGTAAGCCTCAGGCTTTATTCTAAGTACCATCCACAGGGTTCAGTTCACAGCAGTTAATTTTATGTGAGCCTCCTGGCCAGAGCTGGTGGTGTGGCTAAGGGTTGGTGTGGAGATGCGTGAACCAGGCTTTAGAACATTTGTACTCATCCAGGAAAACAGAATCCTTTTAGTTGGCCTTGAACTTCCTTCACAGAGAGCTGTACCAAGACTAAAACCATTATTTTTCATGGAACTCAAACCAGACCTGTTATTTTTCTGTTCTGTGTAGAGCAAATAATTTGGGCAGTGTTTTCCCAAGTTAGTTTGGACTGGTAACTGGCCTTGAACCAAAAATGAGCTGAATGACTCTGGTCACTACTGAAATGAAAATGTTACTCAATCAAGTCCCAGGTGTTCTTCCCTGATGTTTGATTTAAAGTCTGAATTAAGGCATTTGGCCCGAGAGCCATCAACAGGTAACCCACAGCCTTACCCAACCTCACAATTCTTTTTTTCCATCCTATCTTGTGTAAATCAAGGATGTAAATCAGGTAATTCCCTTCATGTATATCAGTATCTAAGATCAGTGTTATTGTGTCCTTTACCAAGCGATTTCTTCGCATACACACAGTTTTAAAAATAAATAAAAGGTGAAGACATTTTAATAACTCAAAATGTTTCGCATTCAAACCAGACACATTAGCATTGTAAAAGCAGCCACTACTCTTTTGCTATAGAGAATATGTCTTTCTAACCCTTAGGGAGTGACTGGGTTGCTTGGGGAACCCACGAGACAAATCAAACAATGCGAATTAGACATTTTTCATTTACAGTGTTGTCCCGGGAGCAGGAGAGAAAGGCTAGGATTTGTGGGAAATGAAGGTGGCCTTTCCACAACTATGAGGAAGGAATGAGAAGACATTTCAGGGAAGAGGAAAGAGGAGAACATAAGGGAAGTTAAGGTCACACCCTGGAGAAAGATGGGGATTGAAGAAGAGTCTTGGGAAAAAACTGCGGAAGTTGTGCTTCCCGATCCAAGCATTGAGATTATCCTGAACTGGCGAGGCATTGACTTACAGGGTACGCAAACAGAAAAATCGGACTGCCTGTGAAATCCAAGACACATAGGTACCAGAGGGCCAAGGGCCACAGAGAAGGATGAATTTGAGGAGAAGCAGGGTGGTTCGGAGTTCCTGAACTTTGGGACCTTCAAGCCACCATTTGTGTGTGTCAGTATTCCATAGATATCTGCTGTTTGCTTTTAGAAATTCTCCCTGCTGCTTGTCAGTGGGTCCCTTCATTTTGGCCAAGTGTCCTGCATGGCCGGACTGCCCATGAATACGGAGGGCTCTCCTTCCTTCTTGTCCTGAGCTAGAGATCATTCCCTTTTGTGTTGGCTGTTTTTCTTGGAAGTGTGAAGCATTAGCTTTAATCAGTTTATAGAGCCCCTGACCTAATTTTACATCTGCAATAAGATCACTATGAATTCTCTGCTTCCCCATGGAGGATAAAACCCTGCCTTACCCCTCCCCTCTGCAATCTTTCTTTGTGATGAACGTTAGAGAGCCTGGCAGGTTCTGTTCCATACTGCATCGCTCCAAGAGCAAATTTATTTATATATTAATTTTATATAAAAAAGATTTCTCATAGGGAGCCAGAGATTGAATCGCAGGCAGAAACCTGATTTAAGGTTGAAGGCAGGATGGCAGCCAGCAATGTCAAAGAGCAAAAGCTTCAGGGGTGAGAAGTGAGCAGAGATTGAACATTTGCTTCCAGAGAGCTCTACACCTCTCTCTCTGTGTCCCCTGACACACTGGCACAGCTCATGTATTAGTTTTCTGTTGCTGTGTCACAAATTACCAAAAATATAGTGACTTAAAACAACACTCATTTATTATCTCACAATTTCTGCAGGTCAGGAGTCTGAGTCCTGCTGAGCTGGGTTCTCTGCTCAGTGTCTCACAAGGCTGAGATCAAGGTATTGCCTGGGCTGCGTTCTCATTTGGAGGATCAACTAGGGATGGACTCACTTCTGAGCTCCCCCGGGTTCATGGAATTCATTTCCTCTTGGCTAGAGAATTCATGGCAGCCTGCTTCTTCAAAGCCAGCAAGGGAGAGAGAGAATCTTTGCTGCTTAGTCTCTGACCTCAAGATGTTCTTTTAAAGGACTCCCCTGATTAGGTCAGGCCCACCCATGTCATTCTCACTTTTGATTAACTTAAAATCAACAGCTGAGAGATTTTAATTATATCTGCAAAATTCCTTCCTGTTGCTACATTCTGTCAGAAGCAAGTAACGGATTCTATACCCACTCAAATGGAAGGAATTATATGAGGATTAGCTCATTGAGTATCACCTAAGGGGATGTCCTTCATACGATGCCTAGGATCCCAGAAAACATCTCACCTTTAACACTACCCTATTATTTTAAGCAACCAAATTGTGGTGAAAGAAACAGAAAAAGAAGTGTCTTTCAGAATAGATTGCGTTTCCTTCCTTCCAGCTTAGCAGAGCCATTTGTGAGTTCACATAAATGGGTTCATGTGGATAATAACCAAGACATAAGACAAAATTAATTAGAGTTTATTTATAATTACACGCCGTACTCAAGCCCATTAGTTACATTCTATTTTTCTAAATTTCTTTCATATAATGACTGCCCCAGACTTCTAAAGATTTGATAAGGTTTGATATCAGCCTTTTCTAAGGCCTTTAGTGCATGGTAAGTCCATTTCAAAGAGGAATCAATTTTTTTGTAATTAATAAATTATATTTTAAAACATTGTGCCATGCACATTGAAGACTTGTAGTTTGTTTTTGTAAAATCTTAATTTGTAAAGACTTAATATATGAGAACTTGAGGCCAGGTAAAGAAGGGGACATTTTATTTCTAACACATTTAGAGGGAGATATTTGGGGGAAGAAATCCCACTTTCTACTTTGTGTTTTCCTGTATGACTGACAATCTAAACATCAGTTATGCTCTTGGTAATCAAAACTCTCAAGACTATTCTGCATTCAGAATGTAGACGCTTTGTTCTTACTCCTTTTTACATTCTTTCTTTAATCCAAAACTTGAAAGGCATAACCTAGAAAATTGGGCCCTTCATACAGGAAGCCATAATATCCTCCAGTTTAAGGGTTCATGGGAGCCAAGGATTCCATTTCAGAAATAAGCCTCAGGGGAAGGAATTGAGAAGACCAAAGTGAGTAGAGATTCCTGGAAGGGAAGGAGTTTCGCTTACCTAAGTTGGTTTATATTTCTGTCTCCTCTTTTTTAACTTCTTTTTTTCTCCCTCTACTTCTCTATAACTCCTAAAGCCAGGTTTTGGAGATAGTCAAACGGCCTCCCTACGCCCTCCCTATTTAATGAGAATTTGTAGCTGGGTACATGACTCTTCCAGTATATAGTTCCAGCTTCTCTTACAGCTAGGTAAGTTCATATGACCAATATCTGGCCAATGAGGTGTGAGTGCAACTTCCAGTTTGTGTCCTTGAAGGAAAGGGACAGACCTTCTTCTTTACTTTGTCCCCTCGCTACTGGCTAAATGTAGAGGTACAGGTGGACAAGGATCAACCATTTTAGCTCATGTGACAGATGCCATGTATTAAAAATGGCAAAGCACCAAGAGAGAAGGATCCTAGGTGTCAATACTAGTGTGGAGCCACCATACCCACCCAAGGTTTTCATGTGAGAGAGAAATAGACTGCTACCTTGTTTAAGTCACTATTTTTTTGGTATCTTGGTTAAATCAGCCTCATGATGTAATAACAAATGTACTAGCTTAGAGAGTATGGTCACCAGGTGTCTGGGGAAAGCACGGTAAGGCTTTGTATCAAGCAGACCTGGATTAACTTGTAATGCCACTCTATCACCCACATGTGGGGCTGAATCTTGGTTTT
Organism: Tarsius wallacei; assembly: GCA_963574415.1. Taxonomy (NCBI): domain Eukaryota; kingdom Metazoa; phylum Chordata; class Mammalia; order Primates; family Tarsiidae; genus Tarsius; species Tarsius wallacei. Next base: position 47,925 of record CAUYQG010171738.1, on the reverse strand, counting down.
ATCTTCTGTATAATGGAGTTAATAGTGCCTGGCTTAAAGCATACTTGTATGCTTTAAGGAGATGAAGATTCAGTGAGGTACAAAGTATATATGGTCTGTGTTCTTATAAACTCAAGAGGCAAAAGTATAGAAGTAAGCAGACGCATACATAATTTAAAATTGTGAGCAATGCTGTGAACAAGCAGAGAAGAGTAATGAACAGAGGACACCTTACGGGAATCAAGTAAGACAGAGGCAGCCCTGTGCCATGCAACCCTATGGCCCTGCATATTCTGACTAGGAGGAGGTACTTCCCCTTCCACAGCTCTTAACAAAGCTGCAATCAAAATACTTAAATTTGGAGTTGGGCTGTCCCAACCAGCCAGGCCATACTCCCCATGAGGGCAGTGTCCATGTTCATCTTGTTGCTATAAATATGAGCTGCCATGTTATTTTATTTTTTATTTTTTTGAGTTGGAGTCTCACTGTGTTGCCCAGGCTGGAGTGCAGTGGCACACTCACAACCACCCCAGCGTCGACCTGCTGGGCTCCAGTGATCCTTCTGCCTCAGTCTTCCAAGTAGCCGGAACTACAGGCATGTGCTACCACACCCAGCTAATTTTTTTACTTATTGTAGAGCGAGGTCTCACCATGTTGCCCAGGCTGGTCTCAAACCTCTTGCCTCAGCCTCCCAAAGTGCTGGGATTGCAGGCTTGAGGCACCATGCCTGGCCCGCCCTGTTATTAATGGAGTAAAGAATGACTAAATGATTAAAACCTCGGTTATACATCTTCTAAAAGAGTCTTAGTTATATTATCTTTGAAGGAGATCAAATGGGAGCTAGAGTAGAAAAATGATATCTACAAGAACTCGGAAGTTGCTTTATGTCATTCATATTTAGTACTAAATTCTTAGCACTTAGCACAATGCCTGGCATAGAGTGGGTATTTAATAAATATTTGTTGAATGAATATATGAGTTTCTAGTAACATTTCAGTTCTCATGATTAGAAATCTCAATATGATGAACATTCTAACAGCCAGGGCTGCACAAAGGTGGATTGAGCCCCTTTGGGAAGCACTGAGCTTCCCACTGTTGGAGGCATTCAAGATAATTGATTAGGATTTTGAGGAGAGCATCGTGCTCTGAATGAGGGGCCATGTGATCCAAATGTCTGCCAACAGAGAGTGTATGCTCTCTAAATATGTGTCTTGTTTGTAGCTGAGGTAGTTGAAACTTATTCTTAAGGAGTTTTAAAGCAGTTCTATTGAAATAATCTCTGTGCTCTGAAGTTGCTTAAATGAAGTTTTATGGAGTATAAAGATAATTTTAAACCTGACTTCTGTCCCAACGAGTCACAAAATTCTGAATGGCATCAAGTTTTCCTGAGTTTCTTGGACACTGGGAGGCATATGGAGGTTGTTAAAGCTACCTGGAGACCAGAGGCAAGGAAGGTTTGATCACTTCATACCAGTGGGTCATCCCAAAACTCTCCAACTCTGTTATCCAATTATGATAATACCCTTTCATCATAATACCCAATAATAATAATTGTTTATGATTGGCATTATGAAAGTCCCCACATTGTACTGTAATGATCCCTTTTGGGGTCCATTTCTACCACTAAAGTATGACTACTTTGTGGGTGTCTTACTCATATTTTATCTCAGTGCCTAACACCATGGTCACCTTTGGTGAATGCTCAATAAATATTGAATTTTAAAAAGTTCCCTTCTGTACTCATAGGGAGAGGAAAGGGAAAATATTTCCAGATTTTCATATGAAGAGACTGTTTTGTAGGAAAGAGTAACTTGCCACAGCACTGACATCACAGCTGGTATTTGAGTGGCTTACTTTTAGCATAGCTCTCTTGTGGCACTGAGTAGGTCCATATTCCTCGTGGGGAGTGGCACTTAGGAGTAGAACTGCTTTCTGTTCCATGGTGAAAGCTTGTCCCAAGACATGGGGGACCTCGTGGAATTCATGTGAGATGAAGGTGTGAAATAAACAGACGTCTTTGTTTTGTTTTTCTGTCCTCTGCCATCACAGACTCCCCTTCCCTCCTCTTTCACCCCAGCCATACCCATCTTTTTTCATTGCTGGCTTTCAGAAGCCCCCTGCCCCTCACCATTTCAGATTCCCACAGCTGTTCTCAGGAAGAGACACTAAAGCATCTGTAAGCCAGCGTTTGTTCCTGCATTTTCTTACGGTGACTAATGGGTAACACCTGTCCCATGCATTCCCTCTTGTACTCTTACGATTGGATTTATCACTGCAGTAGTTTAACCATAACTAGAAAAATGTAGCTCTCTAAAGTCCCTATAATGTTGAGGTTCCTAATGTGGTTTAAGTTATTCCTTGCGTCATAAATAACATAGACGGCACTATTATGGACCAATACCCTGAAAAGAAAAGGCACTGAGATAATAAATAATACACACAATAGGGGTTTGAGGAGACTCAAGACAATGCTCCCGGGGAAAAGTAGGTTCCTGATGGGGGGGAGGGGGCTCCTAGGAAAGGTTGTGCTTTGGGACCCAAGCTTAGATATGTCATCCCGTCTATGTAAACCTCTCCAATTCAGCTAACCTAATTGTGCAGTAAAGGGGTCACACTTGGTCAGAGGCCAAGGTCAGCTTGGCTTCCCTCCCTGGCAAAGGACAGGAGGAAGATCAATATGCTTGTGCATTTTTCTTGTCTTGTTACCCCCTATTATTGCCAGGAAAGGGAGGAAGACAGAAGCAAGTTCAAGTTGCTTAAATGATCTCAGTCCCTGCAAGGACCAAAAGCCACCTTTTGCAATCACATGTTTTTCCATCTGTTCTATCCTGTGTCAGTCATTCTGTTGAGAGTAGCTGCAATTTTTACTGGATTAGGCCTATCAGATTATACTCTAAAGATGAAGAAAATGCGATCCCTCCAACAAAACGGTTTCCACTTTACCTCAAAGGCTCCTTATTCTCTTTGCTTTGAGGGAGAGAGAAAGAGAGAGTCAGAGCGTGTGCAATGCCCTTTATTTGGACTTTTATCTTAACCTGAGAATACCTGGTCTTCTGTTTTCTTCCTTCTCATGTAACTCTTCATTGATTTTCTTTAAATCAAACAAGTCACCATCACAGACTCTTACAAAAGAAAGTCAGCCATGAAGGAGCCCTGGGCTTGGAATAGAAGCCAATCTAATTTTAGTTGCCAGTGAGCCTCTCTAAGCGGTGGAGAGTGGTCAGAAGTCTGTCTTGGTGCATGCTGTCAGTATCCACCAGGAGCTGGCCACTGTCACCCAGCCACAGAGAGAGGCAAGCACCTTGCTCATGGCAGGTGCTGCCATAATTTCATGATGAGGCAGCTTGACTACAACAAGTAGGTTTTTCATTCACTACTTTTTAAAAATTAAAATTGCTCCTGATTTATGGATTAATCTCTTGTCGGCATCATGGGTTGGGGGTGCTGTGCCTCATTTTGATAAGCAACTGAGCCCCAAGTCTCTGCTTTTCTTCATGGGTGGTTCGATTCCTTGCTTTTGGCTGAAGTCAGAGGCTTGGGCCGGCTGTGAGCCATCAGGACAATTCCCAGGTCATGTCTGCAGGATTCCTAAATTTCATAGACCATCCCTCTAAATCTTGTTATAAGGATACTGCATTATTTTTAAAAAATTGAATTATTTGATTTGTTCATACTAATAAGTTCCAGAGGTTCTTGTAGGATTGTTTTTTTTAAAGGAAGAAGTAGCGTGAAGAATTACACATTATACAATATCTTGAAAAATAGTCTAGGCTCTATTAAAACTGTATTAGGAGGATAGACGATAGAGTTTCTAAAGCCATTAGGGAGTTTGAGCTCTAATTTTTCCTATACTTTTTTCCTCTCGTTCAGATTTATTGATGCCATTACATCTCACATAAACAGGCCAGAGTCTTAGACCCAGAACCTTGGTTGGAAAAATAGGGACATGTTGGGAAGTGACAAAGAGTAGGAGTGTCCAACCTTTTGGTTTCCCTGGGGTACATTGAGTAAAGAGGAATTGTCTTGGGCTGCACATAAACTATGTAATAGAGTATAGTCAATATACATGATAAGAGTTCTTTTTTAATATTTTTATTATAAAGTTTAGAAAATGATAACAATATAAAACTAATGGGAATTTTGACCTTGTTTTTGTAAAATTAATCTATCAGTGTCTGATGTGATGGAAGCGGTTGTAATTCTTAGTGAGTTCTCAAGGTGCTCGTCAGAAATGTTTGTTTGAATTTTGCTTTGTGTGCTTCATAATTGAAAACAGCTGCTTACAAATGTATGTGCTGCCAAAAAGCGATGTCATGAATAAGGTGAGCTTCAAAAACGGAACTACATGTGGGGTCATGATGAAAATGGCATGATTCTAAAAAACACATGATGGTAAAATATTTTGTGGTACTGTATTACTAGCTGTCCTGGGTCATTTTTGGACCACAGGTCATAGTTGGATGTGCCTGATAATAGAGTCTTTGGGTAGATAGGGACCTTAGAGATAAATCAGGCAGCATGGATGAGTGGTAAAGCCAGTGCGCTGGCAAGTCAAGTCACCTGGATTCAAACCATGACTCAGTAGCTGTGAAACTGTGGTGAGTTCATCATTCAACCACCCTGCCACTCTCTGAACGTCAGCTTCCTTGTATGTAAGATGGGAATGATACAAGTATCTACTTTATAAGGATATTTTGAAGATTAAACAAAATTACGTAGTCTATATGGTATATATTCCGTAAAAGTTAGAAATGATAATAATTATATTGTTTTCATCATCTAGTTTTAACTCCTGGGTTTTTTGAGTGGAGGGAAACCGGGGTTCCGAGAAGTTGGCCAAATTTTCCCAGAAACTCAGAGCTATAAGCAGAAAGGACCCCGAGCAAAACTCTTTTTACATATACTGTGTAATTTTCAAAAACTCTCTCTCACTTTTTTTTCCTTCATGTCAAGTTTGCATCTTCCTTCAACTGAAACAGCTATGTGGAAAATGCTACCCTAATTCAGATTCATAAAGCCAAGGCTGATCAGAAGTAAAGGTCTGAAAACAAAGTAGCCTCTTATGCCAGTGCAGAGGTTAGATTTAGGAAATATTTATTCACTAAGAAACCTCTGGCTTACTGCAAACAAGATTCTGGGGCATAGGGGATCGTGTGGCAGCTGGTGTAGCAAGTTCTGCCAAAGGACACTGAAAAGCTGAAAAGTCAGGGATGCAGGTGTATGCCATGATTCTTGGGAGGTACCTGCTCAGCAGCAATGGTCTGTGATCACTGAGACGTAAAACGTGCAACCTTCTCTCTACCCAGAGTAAGGAACTTGATTTCAGTATGAAATGTTCTTGCTTGCTTCCCTTCCCTTTGCCATTAAAATGAAAAATGACTTTGGATTGTTGCCATGTTTGAATAGGTCTATGACACACCCAGGGGGAAAGACCACAAACAATAAGATAGTAGACTAACTTCTGGAAATTTTTGAATGAAAATGTTTTAGCTGGGTTGATGTGGGTTCTGTAACTGACCAGTATATCCATGAGTCAGTTAGTTTTGAAGTTACCTATATGTTCCCAGCTGGATGCCAACATGGGATGAATTCTAAAGGAGTTTGCAGTGTGGACGGAAAGACAAAATATACAAGATATTTGGGGAAAGTATAACATTGAAGAGATTTTAGACACACACACCCAGTTAATTCTCATTGTTTGTAATAGTTATGGTTTATAAAGTAGTCACTGCAAGCATGGAATTAGTGGATACTGAATTATTGCTCCTAGGGAAAATAGAAGATTGAGTCCTGCCTGTCTCTGGTTACAATATTTTGTCAGCCTATCAATATATAACCTTGTTTTATGTGTGTTTCTGTTTTAAAACACCTCATTTTTTAAGTTTTAGGTTGAGGAGTGTAAGTTCATGCATATTCCATAGGTATATTACATACCGGCAGGGACTGGGCTTCTGGTATACCCATTTCCTCAATAGTGAACATTGTAACCAATAGGTACTTTTTCAACCCTTGCCCATTTCCCATTCTTCCCCCTTTCGGAGTCCCCGTGTTTTTATTTCCATCTATGTCTACGAGTCCCCATTGTTTAGCTCCTACTTATAAGTGAGAATATGCAGTATTTGGTTTTGGTTTTCTGTTTCTGAGTTAGTTCACTTAAGATAATGGCCTCTGGCTCCATCTGCGTTGCCGCAAAGGACACGATTTCATTCCTTTTTGTATGGCTGTAAAAACACCCTATTTAATACACATTGTTAATTCATTAACATTGAGCTCAACAGCACTATAGCTCATGCCTGAATAAAACTTATCTAGCACACGTATTAAGGCACTTCATAGCCTTCTTGTGCTTAGGAATACAAGACAGCACTTGAGCACTGCACTTAGGGGTCATTTTAAGCAGTAAAATCAACACCAAAACCCACAGAAATGCAACTACAAAAGTAGCACTAAATAGACTGCAAAAGCAACACTTGCTTACAGCATGAGAGCAGAAACGGGAAGGCAGAGCATCACCTTGATTCACCTTGTCTGGAAATGTACATGAGCAACCTCAAAATCTTATGGCTCGGCGCATGTCTGTGAATGACCTGTTAAAGAGCTACAATGTTGGGTTTGGAGTTACAAATTAATGTTAGTGAGTACGCAAATTAGCAAATAAGGAGGATCTGCTGTATCTGCAAATGTTATTTGGTATTATTGAAGGTACCTGCAAATACAATCTGGTCTTATTGGAGGGTGCGAGGAGACTGACCTATCTCTCAAAGAGTGTCCATACTGAAGAGTAAAAGGAGATGCGCTTGGACATTTGTTATTTTTGCCCTCTTAGAATCCATTTCCCCTTGTCCAGGTGGCACCTCAATCTTCCTTTGGGAAACACTTATTCTCACTCAACCAACATAGTTTGGTTAGGGCTGATGCTACTCCCAGCTACACGGGTGGTCTAGGATCCATGCTTGGCCAGTCAGTGTGTTTTGATCAGTACTTGGCATCTGACCTAGAGTAGGCCAATGAGACTCAGCTTTGGGAGTGTTTTTCTGCTGACTTTGGTAGTAGCAGAAAGAAGAAACTCAGAGCTGTTGGGTACCACTAGAAAGAGTCCATCTGAGAACAAAACCAACAGAGAGAGAGAGAGAGAGAGAGAGAAGGAGAAAGGAAACAGGGACAGAGATGAGACTAGATGCCATTTTTAAAATGTGCCTGGATCCAGCTATGTCTGAAGGAAATGCTGGACCTCTAGTTTGAATGAGCCAGTGAATTTTCATGTGTTTTATTTTTTCAGATAGGTTGAGTTGGGCTATAGCTGAAAGACAAAGACAGTAAATAAGTAGATGTCCTAGCCAAGGGATTTTGAGTGAGGAACTGACATCCTCTCAAATTAGCTATAATTAAAAGGAAGTTATTATAGACACAGAGACTCACATGGAAACCAAGTCAAGACATTTAACTAGACTCAGGAAAACTGGAATTGGAAACCGAAAGCTCACGAATGAGTTATTCTCCTGTATCTAAATGGCCCCATGAATGTGCTCATCTTTGTTTTTCTCTGGACCACGGCGTCATCCTCCTTTTCCTCTTTCTCATCTTACAGATTTTACTCCTGGCTGGGCCTGTGCCCTCAAGTTTCAACATTTTCTCCATTGTCTTAGCCACCCCAGTGTCTCAGAATCCCAGTTCCAAACCCCAGGAGAGGAACCTGGTTGGCCTGACTCATCTTTTCTCATCAGACCAGCCTGCAGATTCTTTCCTTAGATGGGTTTCTGCCTCAGATCCAATTGCTATAAAACATCAGGCAGTGATGCCATGACAGGCACCTCTGACACCAGAGAGGTTAGATCTGAGGAAGTGTCCAAGACCAGATGGGGACCTTTAGACTTGAGCTTGTGACAGCAAGAAGATGGAGATCTCAGAAGAGCGCTCAAGCTTTATCTTTCTCTCAGGACCCCTAACTTCCTATTTTTGAACATGAGAAGATGGGACTACAAAAATACACGTTTATATTAAGAAAAATATTTTCTTTTTAAAATATTATAATTATGCATGCATAAACATATACACATTTAACTATGTGTATATATATATATATACACATTTAAATATTTATACACTCACACACACATATATACATATACTCATGTGCATGGTGAGGCGTTAGTTTGCAATCTTTGTAGGCACAAGAATGGGTATTTTGAAAGCTGGAATACAACATTACCCATTGATGAAGAGTAAAAACTAGAATGGATTACACCCCTGTTTCTTAAAACCTTTCAATGTTTTTCTCTTAGACTGTGCTTTTTCCACACATGGCTCTCTAATCTAGTTTATGACTATATATTTATGTATTATTTATTCAAAATATTGTATTTAGTACCATGTACAGTAAGGGCACAGAGTAGTTGTTCAATAAACATTTGTCAAATGCACGGATGAGTGGCTTAGAGCCTATGGATTCAAAGACCTTCTTGCAATAGCTCTTGGGTTCCTCCCAGCGGTCCCCTGTCCATGTATTTTGAAAAATGGCTTTGAGACATATGTAGGTTCTAGGAACTCAGGTCTGTTTATTCCCCACAACAGAGTCTTCCTGCTTCAATTAAATGGATGCAGAAACGCTGCCTTTCTATTGAGTCTTCTAACGGCTGCAACGGTAGATATTTCTCAAAACAACGCCTGGGCCAGTAGACCTCTAGGCCCCATTTTGGATTTTTATGCTCAGTAGATGGTTATCATAGTCCCCTAGGTTGTTATTTAGTCAAATTATGTTCATTTTATCGCCTATGCCTTTCCTCATATTTCACTCCCTTTGATTTGTTTTTCTTTTCTTTTCTAAATTCCCATTGAGGCATCACATTACCCCTAATTGCCTGCAGTGTTCTGAGTCTGGTCTCATTGCTGACACAGAGACAGACTCTCAGCCATGGTTTGGGATGCCCCTGTGTGCCTGCCTGAGAATTTCACTAGCTCAGAGAATTGCTGAACTGCAGCGCTGGCTTCCCTCCTGATGGCTCTTTACCCTCGCTCACCATTTTGTTGTTTTCTTGATTACTGCCATCCAGGAATACCCTTCAAGTTAAATTCCATCTTTAAGTTTATTCATCCCCAGATAGATCATCTGCATTTTTTTTTTCAACCAGTGCCTCATTGTGTTGTTTCTGACATCTATTACTAAGATCCAACATAGCTTGGTATTGTGTGCCAGTCTTCAACAGCTATTAGAAACACCTCCCAATTTAGTGTCATCTGCAAATGTGATTATCATGATAATAGTAACAAGATCTTCCCCTCTCTTTCCTGACTCTTAATAAAGTTGGTAGGGTAAAGCTGTGTATCTTTGCAGATTATATACTCCAAACCCTCTTCTCACAACTCTGTCAACTTCCACTCATTGCTGGGCTTGGTTTGGAGTCTGTTTTTATTCTTGTGACAGTACTAAAGGATCCATTCAGATTTTTCTTTATAAAAGGGCTCTTCAAATGCAACTTACCAAACCTAGGGAAAGCTGTCAGCCTTGATTTCTTTCTCCCTATTGAGTACCTTCCTCTCCAGTTCCATCTCAGAGGTAAGGCACATTCCCTGACCCTCCAAAGTAGATTGTAGATCGTTAATTGTTGGATGGATGGATGGATGGATGGATACATAAGGCACTTAGGTACTAGCCTGTTTATTATCCTGAGGTAAGTAGGTATGACTTGGGAGCCAAGGAAATGGTGACTTACCCCTGGCTTTATGTAAGTCATAGTGTTCTTTGAGAAGTCTAGTCTGTTCCCTGTGTAGGCTGTGATCCAGGTTGCCTTTCCAGTAGGTAGCTTTGCCATCTTCTAAATCAAACCTGGTAGTCATGCTTTTAACTCAGTTCTTGCATTTATCCACTGCATGAAAAGGCAAATATTGCATTTTGTTATGTACTCCAGTGCATGTGACAATGGTGCCCTGCCTTCTGATCCTCATCATTTTCCTGGGACTGTCCCACACAGTCACCCACAATAAAATACTAAGAAGGGTTACCCTGTGTATTTCAACTGTATTGGTAATGCTTCATTTTATCACTGGTTTGTCTTTGTTGTGCTTTTGTATAGCTCTTTTTGAGTGTTTTTAAATATTTCATAGTAACTCATTCAAAAATATAAAACTAAAAAACATGAACTATGCCTTCAAAAGGCTTCCTGTTTATCAGGAAATACTTGCATAGTAAATAGCTATAATAAATCGTGAGAAAGCATTACAGTTGATCTATGTCTGTAATACTCTGGCTCCATAAATGAGGGAGTACCTTCGACCTAGCTGGAGGTGGGAGGCGATATTATCAGAAGTGGTGGGAAGGGAGTGATGTAAACAGGAAAGACTGAGGAATCATCCTCAGGCTGGGCCTTGAAGGATAGAAAAAGTAGAGTTCACTAGGCAGACAAAACAACAAAGATATTCTAGACAATTAAGGGAATGGCCTGGTAAAAACACTAAGGGCGCATGTGTAACGTGGCAAGTGGCCCAATATTTGGGAGACTGTGATTAGTTTAGAAAAGTGAGTTAGGAAGAGATTGTGCATGACATTCATACCAGGCAAAGATGCTTGAATTTATCTTATGGATCCAAGTGCTCTTAACCAGGAGAGTGATATGATTTGCTTTGTGTTTTAGAAACGCTTGCTAGGCAGCAATGTGAATGTGGGTGAGTCTGAACACAGGAATGATGGTTTTGAAGGAGGTATAGGTAGCAATGTTGGGAAGATGATATTAAGGAGAGGGAACGGCATGAGCAACCACATAAAGGAGGAAGAGAAGGTGGATTTATATGAAAGAAGTAGAGTGAAAACCTTTAAAAATAGGAAATGTCAATGAATAAATGAAGCAGGAAAAGGACCTTGAATGTCAGACTAGAAAATCTATACTTTATTATATGGCATTGAAGGATTATTTTAGGATTTTTGAAAGGGATGGCATGAAGTGTAGTTTTAGGAAGATTTAATCTGGGCTTATGGTAGATAGGAGCAATCAAAGAACAGAAGCCGAGACTATTCTGCTTTCCTGTGACATGTAATCAGCTTTTGGTTCTTGTGTTTTGGATTTTTGACTTATATGACAAAATTGTCAGTACCTCTACCTTTTAAATATTACTTTGCCTATTGTGATGTATTTGCACCTTTTTCTATTTCATTGATGAAAATTCTCTGTAAATTTTCAAAATGTTAGATTCTAAATTTCCCAAGAAGATTACAAAGCAACAATTCAAAGTGGTTCCTACAACCTAGTCACTAGAATAGTCTACCTGCCATCTTTTGCTCTCATTGCTTATATTTATAAACAAAGCATAGGAATCCCCCTAGGAGATATTTGACAAGTCCCGTTCAGCTTTATGATAACAAAATTGGTAGTTTATTTGCTAGGATAGGCCTTAGATTCCAGATTACTTTCTGAGAGATCTGGTTTTGGAACCTAAGCAACTGGGTATAGTATAGATGTTATTTGATAAACCAGGAAAACCAGTGGAAAAATACTGTAGTGTGCGTATGCATGTGCATGTGTGTGTGTGTTTGGTTGAAGACAGGGGATTATCTTTGGCAATGTTGAATTTGAGATGCCTGCTAGCCATCTAAGTGGAAAAATCAAGTTGTATATATATATATACACACATATACACATGTATTTATATATATATCTGTATCTACCTGAGGGAAGCTGACCTCAAGAAATATATTTCTGAATAATCAGCATAGAGATTTTGTTGTTGTTAAATCCATAGGACTGGTTAGATTACCTAGTATTTTAGTCAGGGTATACTAGGCTCTGCTGCAGAAACATGCAAACCCTGGAAATTACAGTGACTTAACATAGTAAGATTTATTTCTTGCTGACTCAGCGACAGATGCAAATGTCCTTGGTGGGTAGTTCTCTAAGCAAAGATCTAAGGAACATGAGCTGCCTCTGCTGTGGGACTCTGACAGCAGCATACCAAGATCTACCTACCTAGACAAACCATTTGTGAAACAAATGTGCTCCATTTGTTTTCTATTAGTTCTTCTATTTTTTGATTTTTAAAAAATATCGATAAAACTTTTAAAAATTCAACTTTAGAATTCATTGAATATTAATAATCTAAAACACAACCCTTGTCTTGAGAAGCATGTAGTTTGGCAATGCTAGTCATGCTAGAAAAAAAAAAAAGGCTAATCTCTTAATAGTAGAAAAGTTTAGGCTCTGTTTAATTAAGCTCATGGGGGACTTTGGTTTTTATGTTTTTATAATAAGTGATTAATTTCAGGGCTTTAGTATCTTACCTAAATAATGATTTGGATTGCTGAATAATTTGGATAATTTAATATTGAGGAAGCCAAAACAGAATCATGACATTATCTAGATGTTTGTTGTCCATTTCCTTGATAGTTTAGGAAAAGTGGCCCTCTATAGACAGCAACTCATCTCATCAGTGAAATCCCACTCAGCATTGGACAGAAGTCCTAGGGGACTGGAAATCAGCCACTGGGCTCCCTGGAGGGAATTTTCTAATTCATTGGTCCTAGAAGATGATTCTGTATTTGGTATCCTGTCAAGAGACTATGAAGGTGCTGTACTTACATTTCATATCTGGGGATGGTTTAAAACTAAGTGTATCAAGCCTTCTTTTGTTCTAAATATAAGAAAGAGATTTATAATAAAAATCGTAAATAAGAGACAAAGGAACTCTGAAGTTTCTTTTTTCTTCTGCCTGCCTTTCCCTGTTCAGTGATAGAACAATTTATGAATCTGACAAATCCTCCCCTAGATAATGGTAAGAGTAACATAGTGCTCAGCTGAGTAACTCCAGGCCACTAAAGTTTATTAGACTGTGGAGCAACAGCGGCAGGGATTGACACAATAATCAAATGATATGCTTGATTTGGGCTCTCCCTGTCTTTCTTCTCACCCGTTCCCCTCCCATTTCCTTTCCTCCCTCCCCTTCTCCTGCCTATACATAAAAGGAAAAAAGAAAAAAAAAAGGTAGAGGGAATTTGAAATCAAATAGGTTGGCAGGGGTAGACTCCCAATTTCCTCAAGCAACTTTCCCTCAGAAAGTATAAGGCTGTGCCAAAAGGTTAAATGAAAATAAGGAACATGGTCATAAACACATTTCAACTACATTTTTGATTTGGATCTGGGTAACCTAAGAGGCAGGAAGAGAAGACTATTCTAGCTGCCTCACTGTTAGGCCAATCCTGAACTGTCAGGATGCCAGAGACATAATCAAACAGTATCAATAACTTGAGTTAAACCAACACTGATGGGTCAGAGTTGGCAGGAAGACAGAAATTTAGACACTGGAAACTAGATCATGCTTTGAAAACTGTGGGATCCATAGGGCACGTTCATTGTAGAAGCGAAGCTCGGAAGGAACCACTTAATCCATTGCTTCAAAATGGCCACTGGAAGGCTTACTCTGGCTGTATACTTGTTTGGTTTGGTCAGCACTGTTTTGGAAAGTTGAATTTTAATGCCTTCAAGGAAGATTTTCAAAGTCTACCAGGCTTCACCTCCCCCTGTTATCTCCTACTTCTTCTGCATCTGTGTCCTTTAACTCCTGACCAGTGAAGGCCTTTGTATTTGACCCATATGTCCATACCCTGCTTTTGTAGGACCAGAGAGTGACTCCTGATTAAAAAGAAGAGGAAATCTTTAGCTAGCCTCCTTGTCCTTTGCTCTTAAGGAGCTGGAAATTCAGTGGAAATTGCTAAATGTCACCATTGTTCTGGAGACGCTGAAGAAGTTAACATATTATGAGAAAACTACTAGGCTGACACTCAGCACAAGAGACCTTCAGCTTCTTCCAGACAGTGAAAGAAAAAGGTCTCTCAAATATCAAGAAACATATTTTATAACCAGAATAGTCTGTGATAAATGGGGTAATAATATTCCACCCTGCCTATAAAGAAAAGTGGTATGGACATTATTGCTTTTTTGGACACTGGGGCAACTGTATCACTCATTTCTGAGAGGTTGTCAAAAAAAATTGAAGGGTTTAAATATATGACCTTTTACAGGAATTACTTCAACAATAGCTTATTCTACCGAGTCTACTGAAGTTGCAGTTGCAACAATGAATTTCCTGTTGCGAGATGCAAATTGTGGGCTAATTGCAGAATTTAATCCAATCTGTTTGGGGCAGTTTTTGAAAAATTGGGTTCCTGCTGCACTATTTTATGGGTCAATATCAACTATTCTGTCACAAAGAGGAAATTACAGAAGGACATTTTTGAAGAGAGAGAAATAGTAATATTCAGAATACAAAAACTATCAGAAATATAGGCTGGTCTTGAAGCAAATGGGTTTTGCTTTGTGAATCAAGGTGGTAATGAGACAAGGAAGTCATCCAGACTGATGTAGAGGCCAGCAGAGGCTTCAGAAAACAAGGACAATATAGATGCCAACCAGATATGCCCAATAAAGCAGAATGAGGAAAATAAATATGCGTGTGTTATACCACACTATTGTACCTGTCTAGACCTTGCATGTGATCTGGCCCGAAAGAGACCATTTCAGAAATACCAGGGTGAGGAAAGAAAAAATGTTTACTGAAATAGATAATTGAAAGCTCCACTTCTAGCCTGTCAGTTTGGTCAACTGAATAAGCCCTGAGTAAACTTCAACTCTAGATGACTTGTTCAGATTAAATGGTGTCACCTGTAGTCATTGACAACTCCCTGGATCTTCTCTGTCAAGCACCATATGTGCACACCAGGGATATATCCACAGGCTACTGGCAAACATCTTTAGATAATGAGTGCAAATTAATAACTACTTTTGTACGTCACGAGAGATCATGCCATTTCAATGTTATGCCCTTTGGGTGAACAAATGGGACAAAGATCTTTTAGATACTAATGAATAGTGTCTTACAAGGATTAATTTGCCCAACTTTTTGCTGAGTCGACATCACAGGCAACATAGCCTGATTTGTTGGGTCTGTGGTGGGGACTGGTTTCGTGGAACTAAGAGAAAAAGTTTTAGTTGTGAGCATTAAGACTATTATTTAAAGAGTTTGTCGTTCTGGATTCTCAATGGAGCAGCTTTTCATGGGTCACTGGGTAGGGTTGTGCAGGCTGTATCCTCATTCACATAGATTCTAGTTTAGATGAATGGCGCCCCCTAGGGTTGTGTCTGCACGGCCAGTGCAGCTATTGCAGTGCTGGCATAGCTTCTCATGGCTCTTTCCATCATTTCTTTCTGGGTAACAGTGTGTAATACCATTGGTAAGTGTGATCTCTATTGAATTAACAAATATTTGGTTATCAGCAATGATTTATGGTTATTCTGATGAGGAATACAATAACTTTTTGTGGTTATGCACGGGAGTTATCTGTGTATGTGTTTCCTAATAAAAAATTAGAAATAATTTTTTAGCTATCAGACTTCCATATATTTCAAAATAATTGTTAGTATTGGTTAGGGGATAGAGAAATAGACATTCTCTTAAATTCTTATTGGTTAGCATAAATTGATAGAGCCTGTTGATTTGGGAGGAAATTTGGAAATAGCTATTACATAAAAATTCTCACATATTTTAGGACTCTAACAGAAATGCTTCCATAAGGGTACACATATATGCGTATCATCTATTGTAGTTTGTAATGATAAAGACCGTCAGATATATAGACATATCCCAGAGTGGGAATTTGGTCAAATCAACTGTGCTGTGACTGCTATGAAACAGTCAAAGAATGAAGCAGACTGCCTGGCTGGTGCACAGTTGGCCACATTTGCAAGCATGAGTGGCAACCATGTCTGTTTATAAGAACCAGCCTAAGTGATGTCATTAAGTGGGAAAAAACCAAGCTGTAGTTCTCTAAGAGTATGATCCCATTTATATAAAAATTCAGTAAATGAAAATTACACACATACACCATATGTATGGAAACAACTCTGTATGGAAGACACCGAAACATTACCTGTGGTGATCTCTGGAGGATGACATTACAAAGGGCTCTCATTTCCTATGACCTATGTTACTGTAGTTTTTTAAAAAGATGTTTGACAATGACAAAAATAATGATAACTTAAAAAAAATTGTAATTAGAAATAGACCTGCTAACTTCCTCTTTGAGAGTGCATTTGGAGATTTTGCTTGGTTACCTTCTGGATCAAGAATTGTCATGACAATGTGTATCCCCTAGGCAAGAAGCTGCAGTCTCACACTGGGTGCTAAGACCAGCTAAGAGCTATTTCCTGTCTCTGTAGGAAAAAAAAAGGAAACCCGATTCTTTCCCAATAACGTGACCATGATCTTTTGCAGTGGTTACTTGTTTTATATGCTTGAATCCACATTCTGACAAGGTGTTGCTAAATCCATATATTCCCTGGGATTCGCTTTGAGATAGTCACAACCATGTTGACCACATCTATCCCCACCCCTCCAAGAAGTTTTTGTAATTTTTATGTGTCTCTGACAGATCAAAATGATGCATTATGGAATATTTGCCTAATGAAAGACCAGATCCCATTCAGTATTCTTCTAAATACTGCTGGTGGTAGAAGGGTTCTTAGCTAATTTTGGTGGTTGACACTTATGAGAATCTAATGGAAGCTGTGAAAACAATAATCAATCTACTTATGCATCCTCTTCAAATGTCATTTTGTACACAATTTAGAGACCATCTACCTTTATAGAGATATTCCATGAAGACACTATTTTTGTAGGTATTTAAAATTGGTGAACCTGAAAAAAGTATGATGGAAAGTAATACATATTTGTGTTCATAGGCATGTTTAAAAATGACTGTAACTTCAGTGTGAGAATGGTCCTAGAAAGGTAGCTTTCTTCCTCAAAGATCTGAATGATGAAACATCACAATAGGGTTATGCTTGGATTTGAAGTAGTTACAAGTTGGTGACCACTGTATTGGTGATATCACCCTTGAAATGTGGATCTGCAGGATAAATTTCTGCTTAATCTCAGTATCAACTGAGCATCTCGTTTTGTGGACACTGGGGTCTTTGTAGATGACTGTGGTTTTCCTTTTTGACTTTATTGCTGGACAGTCTTAGAACAAAATCAGTAGTCCCTTCAGACAAATATGTAAGACTAAGTTCCATTTTGCATTCATTCATTTCTGGATCCATTTTATAACCTTTGTGTTTTTTTCCTCCCCCATCCCTCTCAATTTCTAATTTATATTATTTATGTCATTGTGAAGCAACTGTAATCTTTCTTATGATTAAGGCAGGAAGGGACACTGCTATAAGTATGGTTAGTCCTGGAAATGATGATCTCCCAATTGGTGAGGGTCAGGGATCAAGCTTCTGTAGGGTTAACAGGCCAAGGTTGTCTTAAGAGAGTCCAAAGCTAGACAACTGTCCAGCGCTTCTTGGAGTTGGTTGAGATGCTTTCGGGAACATCTGAGCAGTTTTTCCCGCCTCATCCACCCATGTCTTAAACACACACACACACACACACACACACACACACACACACTCACACACACACACACACAGCATAAGAGAAAGGAAGCTTTGGAGACTCTATCTGTGAGAGAAACTCTAGACTTGCCTTTGGAGCATGGAGGAGTGGCTTCAGGGCAACATGGACTTCCAGGATTCAGGACTCAAGAGAATTCAAGTCCTAGCATTTCCCTAATTACCATTAGCTGTCTACTTGTGTCCCAACTTGACTTGTAAAGTGGTGTTTCTAAATAGCCCATTTGTATTATAAAAAGTGCCTCATTTGTATCTGCTCTACCAACTAGTACAGTTGACGCCTCTTTTAATCTCTCACTTTAAAACATGTGCAGAACCTGATCACATAGATATTTTGGCCATCTCATATTGAGGGGACACGAGAAGGCAACCTCAGGGTGTCCTTCCAGTGAAGGCTTCTTCCTTCCCAATTATTTGACTTTTCAACTTCCTTGTATTCCATGATGAGGGGTCATGATGGAAGGAAGGGGCTGCTTTCTTTAGGAGTTTACCGTGGGCTGAGAATCTGAGTCTTGGTGGGTCTTGTCCATCAAGTATCATTTCAGGACCTGAGCTTCAAAAGAAGAGTAACAGAAACATGTAATTTAGTCTTTAAAATCAAGACCCCTTAAGTATTTTGCATTTGTGTTTTGCTTTTTGGAAGGCATTCAACACATGGTAAAATGAGTACCATGCTATTATGGATGGTGTCTTACTAAAAGACATGAGTGGCAATTTTTTTGGCTTGTGATTTGGGCCAAAGAGAGACATGGACCAATTGGCCAGCGATGGGTCTAGACTAGAATAAAACTTGTCCACCTGCTATTCATGGCGCTAGCAGCCCCCACTTAAGGATCAGAAGTCCAGCTTAAAGGATGTTCATTTTCACAGAGAGGATCTCAGCCCTTAGGGAGCCTGACTTTCCCAGCCTGCCAGTAAGTGTTCAGTCACTTATCGGTGTGTTTTTGATGTCGACACAAAGCAACCCCAGTGCCCAAGGAGTGTGTAGAGGAATGTTAATTCTGGAGCAACCATAACTTGATTTTCTTGATTTCCTTGAGTTTGAAGTCTCAGCCACAATATTACATTACCAAAGTTATTTGCATTTGAAATATAATACCTGGGGGTTGACATTTAATTAAATTACAGTTGCTACCTCCAGGCTGCAAGGAACCAGGCTGGCATGCTGTGCAGATGGTACTGCCAGTACCTTTGTGCCCTTCCTGAATGACATGACAATCAGACAATGATGTCCCTACGGGGGACCGGGAAGAGGAAACTCTGGTGGTCACCAAGGGCACACAGTTGGCTGGTTTGCGCTTCAAAATGCAGAGTAGAAGCAGGCAGGAGAGAGGTCACAGGTACTGCTCTCCTCCAGACCTTGAGGCTCCAGTCTCCATGTTTTCTAAATGTCCTTGAGGAGAAGTGGTGAGTGAGAGCCCCTCCCTGGGCCTTATCACAGCCCAATCCAGCCTAGGCCAGCAGTGTCCCCAGTGGGAAGGGAAACTGGTTCTTTGGCCTTCTCAGTTCACATGCTCAGCGTAACTGGGTATTATCCTTTCTTCATCCTCTTGGAAATCCCTAGTGGTCAATAGACAGAAGAGACCCCTTGGGGCCCCTCTGATCACAGCGCCTGCCTTCTCTGCTCCTGACTCACCAGCTAGGTGTGGAGGCCGGAGAAACAGGTGTGTGCACATAGCTCCAGCCCTCATCTCCTTCAGTGTCAGATCTCAACTGGGGAGACCTTTCCCTGCCAGGAGACATTCTGCAATGTCTGGGGACATTTCTTATTGCTTTAACTGAAGAGGTGCTATTGTGAACTACTGAGCAGAGGTCAGGGTTGCTGCCAAATAGGCCACAATGCACAGGACAGCCCCCACAACAAAGAATTATCCAGTTCAAAGTGCCAATGGTGCGATAGTTGAGAAAGCCTGTTCTAACAAAAGATGAGCTCATGAAAGAATGAGTTCCAGAGACTAAGTCAACTATGAGGACAGAAAATAATCTGTGAAATTCACTGCTTCCCTGTATCAATCAGGCTAGCCAGGGAAGCAGAAGCCGCTTTGGTACTTAAATGGGAACAAATTCAATGCACAGATGTAGTTGTCCAGGCATTGGAGAGGCTGAGAAGAAGGGAGAACAGTGAGGCCAGGCAAAGATTAGCAACAGCAGAAAGCCACCACCACTCCTTGGACAAGGGGCAGAAGGATGAGGTGGCATTGTTGGTAGGAGGGGGTTGTGGTAGTTATAACCACAGCAGATCCGTCAGGTGGGAGTTGAAACAATAGAGAAGAAGCTAAGACAAAACGAAGCTTCTGAAAATGCGTCCTGAGGAAGGAGAAAAATACCCTGTTTTCTCCCTTTCTTCTATCTTCTAACCCACTCTCCCCCACCCGCCCCGAGGCACTGGTGCAGCCTATGGACAGCCCAGCAGGCAGCCAGCTGATGTGGGAGTCTGAAACAGCCTGCAGGGAAGGATGGATAGATAGATTTGAGAGCACGTTGGCCCAAGCCTGGAGCCCAGTGAGCTTTCCGGAGCACCAGAACAATGGCATCTTTGAGCGACCATCTTGAGAGTTCTGTGTTATGTCTGGGACTCTTCCACTGTGAAATGTTCCCTTTTCTTATGACTTGGAACTCTAGCATGAATGAATACTCTAGGCATGGGAGAAGGAGAGGGCAGACCCGGTCATTTCTTTTTCATTCAGCCTTAGAAGTGGCAACCATCATGTGTGGAGTGGCCTTGTGACATAATGAAGAGTTTCGTGTCTCTGTGCATACAGCAAGGTTCAGTGGAAGCCCATGTTAATGTGGAGAGAGCACGTTGTTAATTTTGCTGTTTCTGTGGCAAATTCGATCGTTCATTGTCAGGCTTCGGCTCATGTTGGAGGCAGCGATCTTGCTTCTTGCTTTGCTCAGATGTGTTCCCTCCACAGGTCCTGCCCCTCTCCACACTGGAGTCAGGCTGAAAGGACGAGTGGAGCTAGAGACCCTGCTGGGAGGGTTTTATTTTTCCTTCCAGGGCAGTTTGAAGAATCTAGACAAAGCAAAGGAAATTAATTTATTTGTTTTCCATTTGAACTGTCCAACACGTCCCCAAACTTACAGGGATAAAAGTGATAGATTTTTACGAGTGTCTTCTTGAAGAAAGTTCTATAGATGCTTAATTATTTTTGTCCCACTTTTGATTATCTGCACTAATGGAGGAATGGAGGGCACAAATCAATACAATCCCTTGATAATCCAAAAAAATCTCAATGTTGCCATTAGTTTTGACCTCCTCCCCCACCAAACCTTTTATCAGAGCTACTAAAAAGTACCTCCGCACCCCCTGGGCTCTCAATATATTCAACTTGTTGACAGCCTGACTGATAAAATTGTCTGATTTGAGTTTTATCTCTTTTTCCCTTCTCCTGCCCACTCTCTGGGGGAGGTGCTAATGAGCAGTGAAAGAACAAAACCACAGGAAAAGAGACTGCAGAAAAGCCAGGCGAACACACAAAATGATTAAATAGCTCCTGTATCCCTGAAACTTTACTATATAATGTCACCTTTGTGAATTTTTTTTTTCTTTTTTCCTGAAGTAAATTGAAATACCTAAAATGGGCTGAGAAGATGGGGCCTTCGCAGACCCTTGCTTTGAAGCTTTGAAAAGCATCGCTTATGTATGATATTCATTTTCCAGGGAAAGATTTTTAATTGTTAATCTTTATAAATGGCGTTGATGTTACTCTTCACGCTGATAAAATACCCAGGCATGTTCTTAGACAACCTCAGAGCAACTGAGAATTGGGATCATGATGCTGGCTTTGTCCCAATGGAGATGACCAAAACAAGAAAGAGCTTGGAAAGCAGCCTACATGTGTTTTCTTTGTCTGTTTTGGGGTTGTCAAACATACTTATTCATGACCAGATATGGTGTCACAGGCACCATAGAAACTAAAAGGACATAACATGGATTTGATATACCCAGTGAGCAGCCATTTTAACATTGCCTAAATCTCATAGTTTTCTAGTGGTTCACTTAACTTTACCCTCTAATCACTAGCCAAGGACAGAACCGATCTTTCAGAGGTAGCTATTGATACTTGTTTTACAACCCCCCTCCCCAGCTTGTTTTGTACTAATTAGCTTTTCTATTTCTTTTCTTTTCTTTTTTTATTTTTTTGAGTTGGAGTCTCACTCTGTCGCCCAGACTGGAGTGCAGTGGCCGCTCCCGGCCACCGCAGCCTCGACCTGCTGGGCTCCGGCGATCCTTCCGCCTCAACCCTCCAAGTAGCTGGAACTACAGGCGCACGCTACCATGCCTGGCTAATTTTTTTTGATTATTGTAGAGATGAGGTCTCGCCAAGTTGCCCAGGCGGGTCTCGAACCCGTGGGCTCAGGCAATCCACTCACCTCAGCCTCCCAAGGCGCAGGATTACAGGCTGAGCCACCGAGCCCGGCTAACTTTTCTATTTCAAGTATTTGCCTCCACCCATGAGACTCAAGTTAACCTAATCAGCCCTTCGTGACCTTCATGTCACAGACAGACCCCACCACCCTTGCAGCAATCATGTGACTGACACACGCATCTGCCTGCTATCCATCACCTGACATCAGTACCTACGCTTACCTGCCATTTCATGGTGATGTGGAGTAGACCACCACCTAATCACCTTAACTACCTTCCCCCATCAAAGGGAAGGATTAAAAGGACTCAACCATGAGCAGCTATTTACCATTGCCAGGCCATTGTGGCCATCACAGCCATTGCCTTACTAGATTCTGGTGTGGTCATGTGCTCTTTGAGCTATGACTATTGCCATGTTTCCTGGCTTTAGCCGCCTTCCCTAACTTGGGGAGGTGAATCTCCTCTTTCTCTCTCAATCTCTAATTTAGTTTTTAAACATACTACATACTGTATTTTCTAATCTAACTTTTGTGCAACTCTGCATCTTTCGTGTGGCACCGGATCACACACCAGACACCCATACCCGGCAGGCCTGTCCTAACATTCTGGAAGCCCCACTGGAAGTGTGACCTAACAGAAAGGGACATGAACAGAACTGGCTGGGAACCCATTTGGTGTACTTGCCCACATGTCTGCATATCCTCCATGCTTTAGGGATCTGGCAGAATTAACAAGGAAAGAAGCCTGTGTTGAAGCAAACATGAGATCTCTTCAAAATCCCAACTCGTAGTACTCTGCAATAATACCCCTTTTGGGGTCTGGTGCCTGCTAAAAATGACCAACTGGCTTCCCTTTGTGTCAGAATACAACCCTGAATGAGTGGAGTGGCCAGTAATGTGGGCAGAGGTGGAATGAGGTGAAATATATATAGAAAATGAATAGGGCATCTGATTTGATCCCTGCGAGGGAGCCACAGACCTCCTTCCTTTGGTTTTTACTCTCCAAAGAGGAAGGGAGTTTCCCTTCTGAAGGAGAAAAGCATGGTGTTTTCTGATTTCTCTCCATACTTTCTTCAGTCATTTTTATTTCCATTTGCTAGATATCATTTGAAAGCCGTTTCATAAACATCAAAGTGGCTATAAAATTCAGTATTTGTATTTGGCAGGTGGCTTATAAAACCAAACTTAGGAACCACCTGGATTTGAGGAATTAGGATGCTGTTTCAAGGTTTGAGCAGAGAAGCAGAACCATCATGAGCGATTAGACTGAGGGATTTGTTCTAGAGTTTAGACCTTACACAGTTGTGGGAGTTGGTAGATTGGTTCATGCAGGCTTCTGCCTCTGTATCTATTGTTCAATCTAAAGTAGCCATTGGTCAGTCAGTCCAGCAATTGGCAAGAAAAACTGGAAATGGACTAGAGTAAGTATAAACTAGAAACCCCCAAGGATAACTGAATCTGTGAACACAAACTAGAATCCACATCTGTCTCTGACTACTTCTGACCTCAGTGCCATGGGTAACAGGCAAGAGAAGATGGCATCCTGCACCAAGGAGCTGCGTACGCATCTGGCCTAGGACTGAGTAGCCAAAGGAGCAGATCCAGTAGGAGGAGCTGTGAGTCCACCACCTGGGGGTGCTACTGCACATCACCTGGGGAACCTAGCTGTTCCCCAACAACCTGTACAAGCAGCCGCCATGCTCAGTGCCCAACCTGGCATACCAGCCATCAGAGCATTAAAAAAAATATTAGCTACTCCTGCATTTCTGCCTTCCCTATCTTGCACAGAGTGTCACCTGTGGGCAACACTAACTTGGAACCATGTAGGGGAGTGGATGCCAGAAAGCACAGTTCCTGCTTAGTTAAGTTGGCACTGTACCAAGCCATGGATGACGTGGCTCAAAAGAGAATATCTCTGAGCTTGCGTATATGGAATGGAGATGTCATACTTGGAAAAAGACATCTTTTCAGGAAGATTAGGTTGTGGTGAATAATAACATATTACTGTTTGGTGATATTACTCAAACCTACCATGGTCATATGAACTTTGTGTTCCAAACCAGAATATTTTTGAGAGTGAAAGAGACAGCTGTATTGGACATATTTATCTATTAAAAGTTGTTTTATTGCAAGTGTATCATTCTGCTTCTCTGAGGTACATAGGGTAGTCATATACATAGAGGCAGAAAGTAGAATGGTGGTTGCCAGGAACTGAGGAGAGAGGAGGATGACAAGTTCTTATTTATTGAGTATACATGAAAAATGTTTGGTGGATGGGTGGTGGTGATGGTTATACAACCATGTGAATGTGGTTAATGCTATTGAACTTTATACTTAAAAATAGTTTAAAAGGTAAATTTTATGTTGTGTATATTTTTACCACAATTTAAGAAAATAAAATATATTTTAAAAGTTGTTTATGTATTGGTAGTCATAGAAATAAATAATATTTTAAAAAATATTCTTACTGGAAATATTAAAATAATGTATATCGGTATACATTAGAGCAAAATTAGAACAACTTTTTATATTATTATGTAAACATTAAAAAATACCATACGTAGAATAAACTACTCTTGGCACATATTCACATGGTGAAATAATTTTCTTAGCCATTTTTTTATAAAGCATCATTAATATTTTTTAGAATGTATTCTTTCCACTTTATTATTTTTAATTTTTTTGTAAAATTGCCTATAGTTTTTTGTTTTGTTTTGGGGGGGGGCTGGAATCTCGCTCTGTCGGCCCAGACTGGAGTGCAGTGGCACACTCACAGCCACAACAGCCTCAACCTGCTGGACTCAGGTGATCCTTCCACCTCAGCCTTCCAAGTAGCTAGAACTACAGGCACGTGCCACCAAGCCCGGCTAATTTTTTGATTTATTGTAGAGATGAGGCCTTGCCAAGTTGCCCAAGCTGGTCTCCAACCCGCGGGCTCAGGCAATCCTCTCACCTCAGCCTCCTAAAGTGCTGTGTCTATAGTTTTTAAAGCTTTATTTTTTGGTTGAAACTGTTGAGACATTTAATTGATGAATCTTTGTAAGCTACGATATATTTAAGTGGAAAATGACTCTCTCTACAAATGCTATAGTATCTGGTAAACTGAGAAAATTCTATAGAGTATATCATCAATTCTCATTTTTTCCTGAAATGTGTAAATATTTCAGCCAAAATCTTTTTGCAGATACTATCTTATTGCTTTCGTTTAGGGAATCTTTTTGTGATAAAAAATTTAGAAAACAAAACTTATCAAATTGTCTGCTTCTTTATAATTTTTCTGTATGTATTGCCAGATTAATAACCTGCCAAATCATAGGCTTTCTCAATTTCAATTTATTCTAGTAAATATATGTAATTTTTAAAGAGCAGTTCAGCATGGTAGCATACACCTGAAATCCTAGGTAGTTGGGTGGCCAAGGCAGGAGGATCACTTGTGTTCAGGAGTTCAAGGCTGCAGTGAGCTATGATTGTGTCACTGCACTGCAGCCTTAGTGACACAGCAAGACCCTATCTCAACAAAAACAAAAAGAGCAGCTCCATCAAACTAGTCTTTGCACAATTTGAGATATTCTAAGGCATAATTATAAAATTTCAGTACAAAATCTTGTACATTATGTAAGCTCTTATCATTTAATATGTTTCAATTTCCTTCTTGCTTTTGGGGGGATAAATTTTAATGTGTTGTTAAAATTCACTGAATTATTCAGGTTGTAGTTTTTTGGTGTTCATTTGTTGAATATTTGATTAAAGTTTTCTAACTAATTTTGAACAAAATGCAACAACAATTTAGAGGACTAATTTACTTACAAAATTACTACCATTGTAGAACACTTAAGTTGATTTATAAAGTAGTTCTTAAAAGTTTCAAATTTCAGACCCAACTGATTAAAATAAATTAATGATGAGCAAAGAAAGAAAATGTATACAGCTATAATAAAGTCTTTTTTCAAAAGTTAATTTTATATCAATTTAGTTACAAATTATTTGTACTTCAATTAGTTTAATTTTGGGTATATAAAAATTTAAATTGTGATATCTATTTAATTAATTAAAAAAAACCAGTAATTTGATCTAAATGAAAAGTCATGATTGACAGGATGATATGCAGTTGCACCACTGCAGCTTTACAAGTTAAATCATTTTTTGGCATATTATTCTAGGAACAGTTATTAATTTTTAAAATAGAAGATAATACTTCAGCAGACTTAAATTGTTGGCTCTTCTTGTAGTCAATGATATCATTATGATGGTTGATGATAAATGTCAACACACATTTTGTTCAAGTTCTAAGCTCTCATCAACTTTCTTAAGAGGTAGACATTCACAACTTAAATTTTCTTTAAATATTGTAGCTTTGGAGCTCATTGCTACCTAAAAATTTTATTGCAAAATAAAAACGTATTACCCAATACTAAAATAAATAATTAGCTATAGATCCTCGCTATGCATTAAAGGACAAAACCCAACAACAAGAGTTTACAGACTACTTCCTATATCATCCAGGGCAGGACTGCTATAATTTTCCACTCTTCCTGCTGACCTCACCACCTCCGTGCAGCTTATAGGCATGGACTGTGGTACAAGAAGCCAGCAAAGGTAGTGACAAATCCTTCTGTCATCACCACCATAGACAAGAGTGGCTAGCTCTTGCTAGGTGCCCCACAAGCTGTCCTTAAAAGAGAGATATGAGTTGCCCCTGAAAAGGGTGCAGAAAAGAGATATGGGCTAACACTCGTCATTTTTCAGATTTAACTATGTGTTAATGTGAAAATTCTGTCATCCACAACTACACAAATAGCAGGAGCTGGAAGCACAAAGTACAGGTCTATTAGATTCATTCTATATGGTCTTTTTTTCTTTTTTTTTTTGAGTTGGAGTCTCACTCCTCACCCAGACTGGAGTGCAGTGGCTGCTCCCGGCCACCGCAGCCTCGACCTGCTGGGCTCCGGCGATCCTTCCGCCTCAGCCTTCCAAGTAGCTGGAACTACAGGCGTGTGCTACCACGCCTGGCTAATTTTTTGATTTATTGTGGAAATGAGGTCTCGCCAAGTTGCCCATGTGGGTCTCGAACCCGCGGGCTCAGGCAATCCACTCACCTGAGCCTCCCAAGGCGCGAGATTACAGGCTGAGCCACCGAGCCCGGCTATATGGTCTTTTTAATGCAACTATGACTGACAGTAAGTCATTAAGAAGAGAAAAATCCAAGACAGATCCGAAAATGAATGAAACATCTGGATGACAGGACTAACCTAGAATTGTTGGTCAAATCAGGACATTTTGTCAGTCTACTCAAAGAAACAAGTTCCTCTATTTGTTTGTGTGTTTATTTCATTGCTTGTTTAAAGAACTTGAAGCAGATTTGCTCAACTCTGATCTTCCTTTATTGGCAAGCAGATCATTCCGGGGAATCATTAGGCCTTGGTGAAACCTTCAGAAGGTAACACTCCTTGGAGTATTCTTTTCTCCGCAACAAAGTCTGAGTGTTAGTAATAAGTAAGTGTTGAAATTCTGAGTCAGCCGTCCTTGCTACTCTTAGAGAGTTAATCCCATTTGGTTTGATATCATCAAACTAGAGGTTATTCTGACTATTACTTAGTCTAGAAAGCTGTGTATATGTTTTATACTGACCTAATTGCTAGAGCCGATTACTGAATGGAAAGAGTTTCAGAGTTAGAATAATCTCTAAAATTACAGCGTTTGCCACAAATAAAAACATATCAAATTCCTAAAACTCCCAGAAGGGTTCACATTTTTAACAAACTAGCCTGCACTTGAAACAGAAAAATGACTTTATTTTACTAGTCTATTTTACACATTGTTATCCTCTCAAAATATGCCCAGCTCTCTCTAGGCCATCTTTCTAAAATGTGTCTCTTGAACACTTTACTCCTTCTATGAAGAAAGGCTCTTCTTTCGCCATTTAAGCCTAAGTGATGCCTGCTTACTGAAATGTTTTGGGTTTAAAAAAAATCTTGTTTGGTTTTATTTTGAACATAATACCCCATTTGCATTTTCTTATTGTAGCCTGTCACTCGGTATCTCAGAAACTTTTCTTGAGGAGTTTGGGGTGGCTTTTTCCACTCTGAACATCATCGGTTTATGTGTATGAGCGCTGTAAAGTGCCGTGATTGCTTAAAAAACACTATAGTTACTTTAAAAAGATGACTTTGATTGTGTGTTTTTTGTTCCCATCACAATAACACTTTGCAGGTGATTATTAAATTAGAGATTTTCTTTGTTTTTCTAACAAAAAAAACACCCTTTTTATGTCAGCGCCAAGTGAGTGGTAATTTTTCACATTTTACAAAAGATTTTTCTGTCCTACTCCACGCCCCTCCCCCAGATAAAGAAGGGCTTTGACATTCTATGACAGGGTGGGTTTTTTGCATACACAGTGCTTTTGACTTTTCTTTTTAAAAAATCTGTTGACTCTATTGAAATGTGACAGGACAATATTTAACCTGAATAGAGGCATGTTGACTCCTCTTATTAAAACTGACAGTTAAGGACGTTTCTCTCTTTATTCCTTCTGAAACACGCAGACAAGTCTTCACTGCTAACTAGTATACAAAATCAAAAACAAAAAAATACAGAACGAAGAGATGACTACCTTATAAACAATATATGAATGACAATCGCAAGTTTAATCTAGCAAAGAAACCTTTTTTTATCCTTTAAGAAAATTAAAGCCCTTTCAAATTAGTTTGACATATGAAGATAGACTGACATCATTGATTTTCAAGCATTCACTCTTCCTCCCTGGCTGCCTTTCGCCTCAAAGATATGGAATGTTCTGCTAAGCCCTGGACAGGACCACAGCGACACCTATGGAGAAAGCCCAGGGCCTTGAGTCTTGTGTGGAGCTTGAAGCTCTTACTCTTTGGAATTCCTGTCTTATTTGCTCTCTTAAGACAAAAATGGTGGCCATGGATGTTGTCCCTGAGCTTCATACTGACACTTGGTCTCTTTGTTTGAAAAATGGCTAAAAATATCAAGCTTTCAAGTTCTTTCTGTCCTGTTGGACCAATAAAGAGCCTCATTAGCATAAATGAGGCTTAAGTTCTTTTCAGTTGCACGTGGAGTGGGCCTCTTGGGAAGAGCACAATTAGGAGCCTGATGCCAACTCTCCAAGATAGACAGGAGCCATATGGAATTTAGATGTCTCTGGCTACTTGCCCGCCCTCCTCAACTTTCACAAGTCAGACCTCATAAAGGAGTGGTCATTTGGCATGTTCAGTGAGTCGTCTACAGGCTGCCTTGACCATGTGTTCCACCTAACCCCTTTCAGGATAATAAGACAAACACAAATAGGGCGATTTCTGGCCCGATTCCTTATGTATAATGCACTGGACTTTTACATGACATAGACAAACTATCCATGGTGACTTGGAAATTTTTTGTGAGGGGAGGGTATTCTATATGGATTAGTGATAAAGTAGCTTTTGTTGTCATGGAATTGGAGCTATAGCAAAGCCATGAATGAAAACGTTTGCTATAGTGCAGGCAAAGTTATGTCTTATTCTCATTTCCACACTGAGCATTCTGGCTTCTGCTTTTATCAACAAGCAGGATTCCATCAAATGGTCATCAAGTTTTTCAGCATGTTTATTGTGGAGAGTCAGAAAAATAGTAGTTTGTTCCATGGCAGTCTTCTCTATTAAACATGCAGAAGACTTAGCCTTTTGTGAGTCAGTACTGATCTGCTCTGTGTGTCTTCACACCCTATCTGTGTTTGCCTTATTATTCTGAAGGGGGTTGGGTGGAACACATGGTCAAGGCAGCCTGTAGATGATACCATGCAAGCAAATCTAGATTTCTTCTTTCTTGAGAAGAGGGACTCCATAGTTTCTCTATGGAACCCACATAGGCTATGATGGAGACCACCCTCAGGTCTTCAGTTCTAAGAGGTGTCAGAAAACATTAAAAGTTGGTTAGTGTTTGTACTCATATCTGTTCTTTGTGTGTGTCAAGATTGTGGGGAAAGGCTGTCAACTATGCTAGGATGTCTTAGTGTGGATTGCCCCCAAAACAGACCTCAGGGCAAGGCTTTGATGCAAACCATTTATCTGGGAAATGGCCCAGGTATGCTGTGAGGGAGTGGGGAAAGGGAAGATAGCCGTTGAGGAATGAGGTAATGTTGGTTAGCAATGTGGGCTACTTGAGTTTCCTTCTCTTGGAGATCCTATCAGAGACTATGTAGACCATCCTTCAGCTATTTATTCCTATATCCTTTCTCTAATTAGTTAAGGGTCATTTCTGGGTGTTAATTTCCCAGCACTTCCTGACTGAATATACTGCCTTAGACAGAGAAAACCAGAAGGCAGTGTATGCATATATGGAAACTGTCAGCTGGCTCCTTCTGGGCACACAAATAACTCCTGGTACATTGGTTTACATGGTTTAGAAAATTAAGTACAGTTACCTGTCTCTGTCTCTCTCTCTCTTCTCTGTTTGTAGGGGGCATTATTCGTTCTTAGCATTAAGGTAAAATATTATGTATGTGTAAAGGTGAGTATTACCACTATGACTCTCAAGCAAAGGAACAGGACTCTTGTTAGAGCAGAGCAAAAATTTCTATAAACAGCAAGAAGGAAAATACAGATTCCCAGGTTCATGGCTTGGCTATTTTAGCTCTATCTGACTGTAAAAGCCATGAAGAAGAGACCCACTAATTGAATAACATGACTGCCAGTAAATCACAGGGGTTATTTCATAGGAGACTGAGTTGTGGGCCACAATTTATGTTTTCTCCTTATATCAGCTATCACTAGCTCTAGAATAGCACTGTCCAATAGGACTTTCTACAAAGATTGAAATGTTCTATATCTGGGGGCTGTCTAACATAGTGATTACTAGTTTACATGTGGCTATTGTGACGATATTAGTCAACTCAGGTTGCCATAACAAAATACTACAGGTTTAAACAGAAGTGTATTTTCTCATAGTTCTGTAGGCTTGAAGATCAAGGTATCAGCCAGGTTGATTTCATTCTCAGTCTTCTCTCCTTGGCTTGATCTAGCCAATTCTCTCTGTTTCATATGGTCTTTCACATGGTGCATATCCCTGGTGTGTGTGTGTGTGTGTGTGTATGTGCATGTGGGTACCTCTGTCTCTCTCTGTCCAAATTTCCTCTTCTTATAAGCACACCAGTCAGATTGGATTAAGGCCCATCCTAAAGACCTCATTTTAACTTAGTTACCTCTTTAAAGACCTTATCTCCAAGTACAGTACAATTTGAGATACTAAGGGTAAGGACTTCATTGTATGAATTTGGGGGGGCAACAATTCAGCTCATAAGATGGACTGAGGAGCTGATTTTCTAAGTTTAATTAGCTTAAATTTGAATAGCTGCATGTGCTAGTGGCTACTATATTAGATAGTGCAACTCTAGAAGATTTACCTTTTAGTTTTTCTTCCAAGAGCCCAGAAAAGTCTACAGCAATGGGGTTCTCCTTTGGTCACCAAGGAGATGGTTCAACTGGAATCCCAGGCAAAGGGTTGTGTCCTGGGAGTTGTCTACATCAAAAAGAGTCATATCTCTTTGGGAACTAGTGAAATTCAAATCTGGAAAAGATAGAAAGACAGATCCTTGAGGTTGAATGTCAAGAATAGAGCCACCAGTCAGAGACGGAGTCAAAAGCCTAGTAGCTAGATGTGAGCAGAAGAAAATCTGGAATGAAATGGAGTGAGTTGTGGACATTTGCTACAACTCTGATTATGACTGGTCTCACCTTATTCTTAATTGTCACAGTCTTTGATGGTAGAAGAAAAGCAGAAACTTGTCAGTGAAAGGTAACTCTGTCTCTTCTAGTTTAAAACAGTGTCTAGGTTGAATTCATTCTGCTTACGGTAAATATTGGGTCAATGAAAGATTCAAACACCATTTTGGAAACAATTTGTTTCTCTTCTCTTGAACCATCTAATCTCACTACACTCTTTTTTACCTGGGTAGCCTTTGGGTACAGGGGAAGAATATGTCTTCTTAATGGCAGTATGTAAGCTGTCCTGAGGGCTCCTCCATGGCCTGGGTAGGCCCCAGTGGTTCAATGCTGCTGCCTACTGGGATCTGGCTGGTGTTTCCAGAATCTGTGTTGGTCTGGCCACTGTTTCTGGTCCCCTCTACGTGCAGTATCTTCTTGTCTACCCTTCTGGAGGCATCTGGTCCTTCTTGATTGCCTATAATCTGGCACAGGCTCTGAGATCTAGAATGCTACCTCTACTCCCATGGTTCTCAACAGGGAGTGATTTTGCTTTCTCGAGAGGGGACATTGACAATGTCTGAAGACACTTTTGGCTGTCCCAACCAGAGAGGCATATGCTACTGGCATCTAGTGGGTAGAGGCCAAGGATGCGTTGAAACAACCTACAATGCATAGGATGAATCCCCCAACCTCACATTCCCACAACAAGGAAGTGTTTGACCCAAGTGTCATATTGCTGAGTCTGAAAACCTCTTTCTAGTCCGTCCTTTTAGACACCTTCTTCAACCATTTCCAAACAATGCCTTGGCAGCAATATGCCCTCTTGTTGCCATGTTTAAAGTGATTGCTACTTCAGGAGATTTGTGATTTGTCACACCCTGACAATTAAAGTCCCATTACATTGGAGGTACAACACACTTATGTGAGGGTTTCTAATACCCCTTGCCTGTAGACTTTCTATGGAGCTTTGGCCCCAAAGGAGAAGTGAAGACTCTTGTACCTGATCTGTTTCTTCCTTTTCTTTATCATATTTCTACACTTACTCTGCTCCATCGCTAATTGATTTAAGTGTCCCCAGCTTGGATCTATCAAGAGGAGCTTTTACCTATCTACCCTTCCCTTGAAGGAATGAAATCCATTTATTTGATGAATGAGGAGAGGAATCCATGTAAGGGAAAACATTAAACGGCCTAATATTTTCAAAATATCCCTCTGCCCCATTATGCTGTGATTTAATGGAGATTCTACAGAGTTGGTTCTTGAGCATAGGGTGCCAGGTATATCGGGCTGGCATGAGTCGATGTCTTGTTTTGTGATTTGGATCACTCGTGGTTTGAGGGGGAAGCTCTAGTTTCATTCCCAGCAGCATTGTCCATCTCTGCATCCAAATGGCTTAAATCATGTCCTTGTTCTAAATAGTTACTGAGTTGAAAGGATTAAAGGATCTCTTACTCCTCACCCTAAGTAGTCTATACTCCATCCATTCCATTCCCTGATCCCTGCCCCAGCATCAATACACACACACACACACACACACACACACACACACACACACACACACACACAGAGAGAGAGAGAGAGAGAGAGAGAGAGAGAGAGAGAGAGAGAGAGAGAGAGAAATGGCGTTTCCTTTGGCAGTGGGATGCAGAAAAGCTGTTGGCCTCCCACTGCCTGCAGGAAACAGAACTCTTTGTGGCCAGGGCTTGGCAAAGCAGGGAACATTTGAAATCAGGCTGGGCCAAGAAATGCAGGTCTAGTTTTCTTTTTATATATAAAAGTCTTTAAAAAAATTTTTAAATTTGTTCTTCAAGAAGAAATAAACCTTTATTAGACCCTCTGTATTGCTGTAAATTTGATTGACCAGATGTTTGTCAGATTTAATATACGCCATTTAAAAAGTTGCTTTCTACATCTCGACCAGGGCTCTTTCTGGTGAGGAAGGAACCAGTTTATAGGAAACAATGAAATCATTTTTTACACCTTACAGATGCTCTAATCCTATTACAGACTGAGGTGTTTAAAATTCTTGGTGTTTTCTTGCTTTGTTTTTATGGTATGAGTGATTTTGGAAGGAGAAAGCCTAGGCAAGAAAATATTTAAATGAAGCATCCCCCAAGGGGCCTAGTAAGGAGGTGGAGGAGGGATACTTGGAATCCTTGGGGGTTGTTAAACACTCCTGGAGTTATGCTTTTAAGAATTCTTTGTATTTAGTTTGCTTTCCAGCCATGGCTACTGGCTAAAGCTGAAAGACCACTGCTAGAACTTTGATCAATGGTGCCAAGCTCTTGAACCAAAACCCAGGAAGTTGTTATGCAGAGGAATTTGGGACTAGTTTCTCTCCAATGCCACAAAACAGAATATGGCTTCATAATCCTTTAACATTCTCCTCTGAAAACAGGCGATTCATGTGTTTCTCAAAGGGTGGCAGACTCAATTGCCTACCAAGCCCGGGTAAATGGCAAAAGTGACCAAAGTAGGCCAGATAGCTCATTGTAGCAAACTGGGCACCACAAGCAAAGGAGCAATGGGGTTCTCAAGGACAACCATTATGTTGCCCAGTTCAGAGATATCTCCCAATTGTTAGCAAACAAAATTTATCTGCAAAATTTATATTCTACCTGCAGTCCACAGGTTTGCAAATCTTGTTCTAGTAAAATGTGTGTAAATAGAAATATATCACGTATATGGTAATAGTCCCCAGGCTGGAATTACTGGGACTAGTAAAGGTTTTACATTTGGAGGCTGACACAGGATTTGTCAGCCTTTTATTTGGTTACATGAGGGCATTAAGCAGACACAATTACTATTCATTATAACTAATATGCTTCATAAAAGAAAGGATATTTAAATATTCCTCACTTACCCTCACTCACCGCTTCCCAAACAAAACAGTCAGAAGGACTTAAGCTTTTTAGATAAATGCATTTATTTTTTGAGAAAAAAAATCATATTTTCTTTTCAAATTTTTTAGTGAACATTTCATCACAGACCAGTGATGATCTACAGAGCACTGGCCAAAGTGACTTCACCTGTTGATAATGGATTAGATTGCTTTCTTCACCTAAATAATCTTTAAGGCCACACACTTGTCGGGAAGCCATGTGAGAACTGATGTGATCGATACTGAGACCTTTGGAAATGTAAGGAAAGAGTCTGAACATGACCATCTGATTCTACCATTCTGTTTGAAAAGAGATGAAAATGACTACCTCTCTTAAAATCTGGCTGCATCTTCTTATATTATTTAAATAGATACTATAAAATTATTCTTGGGTTTCCTCATCTTTCTTACCCTTCTTGCTGCCTCTAGCTTCTGACCTTAGAAACACAGGTTATTAGAACTGGAAGAATTTTAAAGATAAACTGGTTAGCCAGTTTATCTTATATTTAAAGAAATTGTTTCATGGGTCATATAGTTCATTGGTTTAATAACTAGGTTTATGATTACTTAAGTCACACATGAGAAAATATGTTTTTTTAATTACAAAAACAATAAAAGCAAAAAGAAGAAAATAAATATTGCCTTAGTCCTACTTTTATGTAATGACCACTGTGAACATTTTGGTGTGTATCCTTCTTATCTTTTTTCTAATTGTGTATTTGTTTGAATTCTACTACCTGTACCATTTTGTAATCTTTTTCTCACATCAACAATCTATGGTGAACATTTTTATTCATTCAGTAATCTTCAAAAACCCTTTTTAATAGCAGAGTAGCATTAAATTGTATGGCATAATCTAATGTTCATGGTTATAAACCCATATTATTTCTCATTTTGAATTTTCTGAACAGCACTATAATCAATATCATTATGGCTAGAGAACCCACCTTCTGAATACCTTATTTTGCTTTTTTTTTTTTAATACCCCCCTAGATCTCTACTAAACTCCATATACATAAACACAAGTTTAGTGCATCTGTCTAAACCATGTGTAAAGTGTTCAGGAAATCAACAGTAAAAGATAATTCTGTGGCCATTGAGGCTGTGTTTCGCATAGTTGTTATTAGATCATCTGTCTGGAGTAACACTGAACCGCTTCAGTAAAACGGATGGCAAGTCCTGGTCCCATTAGTGGAGGGGAGAACATTTGCATCACATCATCGGGCCTTAGCATGTAGCTTTAAGGCCACACACTTGTCAGAAAGCCATGTGAGAACTGATGAGGTCAATACTGAGACCTTGGGAATATAAGGAAAGAGTCTGGAAGGGACTATCTGATTCTACCATTCTGCTTGGAAAGAGATGGAAATGAATAGCTCTCTTAATAGCTGGTTGCATCTTGTATTATTTAAATAGATACTAAAAAATGATAAAATATAACCTTTTCCAGAGAGATTTAAAATTTGTTTTCAACCCAGTTTGTGCAGAAATGTAAATCTTCTATGTGAGCCCTTTTTATTCACATCATTGGAGACAGTTTCATCAAATGTGTCATGGTTTTTCTGTCCCCACTCAGACTCTTCTTGCCATGTAGCTCAACTTTGCAATTTAGGGTTCTTCCTTTAAAAAAAATACACTTGTCTGGAGATTTGGGATCTAATTTTCCTGCCAGCGTATTTCTTAACTGTCTACTATATTTTGAACCATCTCCTCTGAATGGGAGATGAGAGAAAAGAACTTCTACATTTATTTGAAAGAAGTTTAATTGTGCTGCCTAAGAATTCAAGCCAAGAGTGAGAAGATGTCCTGGTTCATAAAGTCAAGGTTAGTTTTAGAAATATAGTGTTGGTGTCTCAGATAGCTTGAAACGGAATTCTGAACAGTTAGAATTTGTTTAATTCACTCTACAGTTTTCATAAGTCCAAATAAACAATGCTCAGCTATCAACCAGTTGAGTATCACATCATCTCCTTTGATTTCTTTGAATCACAGTCTCTCTCTAGAATACACTTATTTCTTGTTATTGCTACATTAGTATGTAAGTATCATGAATATTAGTATGTAAGCATGTAGCTCATTCATTTTGTTAACAGCCCTAGGCCCAGTACTTAGTTGAGCCCTAAGTGTATATAGCAAGTGCTCAACAACGATTGAATGAGCAAATGAATGACTAAACCACTAAAAATGGGTAATTAACTAATGACATTATCCGTGCCTGCTAATGGTAATTTCTCTTAGTCATGAACAGTTTCCAGAATTGAGATATTGTTCTCATGGAGACTGGAGCTCCAGCAGGAGGACCAAAGAGCATCTCTTCGCACGCATCTTTAGGACAGTGAAGAAATAAGCCCTAGGAGGGAGTGGGAACACTTTATATAGCAGTGGCTCAAAAAGGGAGCCTTGTTTCAGAAAGCTCAAGACTGCCTGTTACTATTTCTACCTTGGGGACATCTGCCTTATGCCAAGGGACCCAGATACATTTATATAGGTAGGCTTGATGCCAGATTCACCCATTGTCCTCATGATTTCTGGGATATCCTTTTTCACTGAATATGTTCTATATCATATTAGTGATAACATTGCCCTAATTAATAATTTGGTTTCCTTTATTAGTTCTTTCATGTGGTTAGCAGCTAGAAAAACAAAGAGGGAATAAAAAGAAAGATGTGTCTTTGTGTTGGTTGTACAAAAGAGGCTGTGTATCCCGCATTTATCCCTAACCCAAATCTGATTCTGTTATTCTTCCTAGTTTGCACCAGACTAATTTAAAATTACAATGAATAAATAAAATAGAATAATAATTTATTAAGCCATCCCTTGAAGAGGGGTATCCTTATTGGGAGAGGCAAGGGGGAATAAAAGAGAGGACCCTTTGTGACAGAGAGTTGTGTGTACAGAGGAAAGAGCTAGGCTCTGGCCCTGTAGCCACTGGCCCAGGACCTGGCATCTACTAGATACTCAGTAATATTTTTTGATTTAAATTATTTAGTTTTTTGTGCTTATTTGACTATCTCTACCATAAAAATAATAATAACTTGCTAGGATTATTAAGACCAGAGATGCTTATCGATACCTCACATGTTTTCTGGAATATTCTAGGCATTCAATAAATAACAACAACCACAAGTCGTGTTTGCCATGTTACTTATAAAGCGTGGGAGAACATTTCCAAAATCTCTGCAAGTCCCTGATTTCCAAAAAGTCACTGGATAAAGAGTATAGCCTGGTGACGAGTAGACAGTACATGGGTGGGTGCATCAATTAGAAAGAAGGCCCTTGGCAGCTTCATATTCCAGTTAGGATTTCTGTTTATCAGAGATCAAGACTCCAGCTCCCTGACACAGATATATGGTTAGTAGATCCAAGAACTGGGAATTGAAGAGTTGATACAGGGGTCAGGCAGAATTATGTAAGAAAATATAGAGGAATGAAGACCGTGGTAAACTGGGAAAGGTACACCCTGCCCAGAAGCAAACTCAAATTTAAAAATATCATGTGGCTAAAAAAATGTCTGGGGACCACATGTGGCCCCTAGGCTGTCACTCTGCTATCAAAGAATGAATCCAGTGTTTTATTTTCCTGAGGAGGAAGTTAAGGATATTAACTTGGAAGGACACCAGATAAATGATCTGTTCTTCTCTGAACAATCAGAATAGACGTGAACCTTGCACCTTAGATTTTCATATATTTTCATGTTTTTCTGAAGTATTAATAATTATCAGTAAATATTTACTACTATAGAAAATTTTAGAAAAAAAAGGAAAAGTATGAGAGAAAACCTGTAGCACTTCACACACAGATAATAGTAGTGTCTCCTCAAGATTTTTCAATGCATTGGTATGGTATAGTCATATAGACATCACAAAATTATAAAGAATTGAGATCATGCCATAGGATTTGTTTAGTCTAACTCAACATTATAGTATATTTTCCTGTGTCATTAAATGCTACTATAAAAACATGATTTAAAATGGCTACCTGATATTTTATGACATGAATGGACCAAATTTTTTGTCACCATTTAACAGCTAACATGGACATGGACATTTAGATTCTACATAATTTTTCTTTCTTGTAAATAATATTGTGACAAAAATCCTCATACATATATCTGTATGTAATTCTCTGATGTTTAGGATCAATTTGCAAACACTAAAATGTATAGCCAAATAGTATGAATATTTTTAAGAGTGCTGATCAATATTCCAGGTTGTCATTCAGAAAGGCTGTTCCAATTTATATTCGCACAGACCATGTCTACAACTCTTTTCCACACTAGGGGCTGTTATTAAAAAATGAAACAAATGAAACTTTGCCGGTGTGTTAGATAGAAATTGTTGTATTTTTGTCTTATTTTCCATCTCATTATTAGTATTTATTGGTCCGTTATATCGTTTTCTTTGTGAATCTTACTTTGCTGACATTGGCCATCTATGGGTTACTCATCATTTTCAAATATTTATTACACAATTTCTATGTACCAGACACTGTTCTAGCAATGACAGATAGCCATGAGAGAAACAGCAAACGTTTGTTGCTTAAAAATTAAATACAATAACACCTATAATACCCTTAACACTGTAATGTCTGGCTCATACGAGATTTCACTAAGTTATTATCCATCATTCTGAATGTAGCTATAAGAATCTGTAGTAGTAGCAGCATTTGCTAGTATTTGGGAAGCAGGTTGTTTCTGGAAATTTTCCTTTATTGAGTTGGCTAGCAATGACCTAGGTGTTCCTCAGCATGCCTATGAGCCTCATATAAATATATTTCTCTAGGCTGAGCACAGTGGCTTATGCCTGTAATCCCAGCACTTTGGAAGGCTACAGTGGGAGGATTGCTTGAAATCAGGAGTTTGAGACCAGCCTGGGCAACATAGTAAGTCTTGTCCCTACAGAAAATTTTAAAAATTAGCCAGGTATTGTGGTGTGTGCCTATAGTTCCAGTGACTCGAGATGCTAAGGCAGAAGGATCGCCTGAGTCTAGGAGGTCATGGCTGTGGTGAGCCATGATCATGCCACTGCACACCAGCCTGGGCAACAATCATCAATCATCAATCAATCAATCAATCAATCCAAACTAAGTGTAATAAGATCTCCAAATGCTGGTGGCCAATCAGGTGCCACCTGACATGAGGGGAGATATAACAGAGCCAAAGTGAAAAGAGAGCAGTCATAATTCATTGCTTAGCATGTCTTGCTTTTGCGAAAACATACGACTCTTTATCATGGTCTCATCCAGGACCTCACAGTTCATCTTCCTCTGGGTTAGATACCAAGAGCTTGAGTAGCATCATTCAAATCTCATGCTCAGGTGGGATCACTGAAACACAAATAAAAGTTGAAAATTCAAAACGGCCAAAATTCTTATTTTTCTGTCTTGGTACATAAAACTTTCTGAACTCAGTGCACACCGCCACATTATAGTTGGGCATGTGTCTTCAAGAATGACAGAATCAGACAGCCTTAATCAGAAATACAGGTTTGATGGAACTAATTCCATTCCTTACCTTAATGTCAGCATGTTTTCTATATGGTCTGATGTAGGAGGGCTGGCTTTTGTTTTTAAACATGGTTCAGTTCATGGTCTGGCCACAGAATTCCAATTCCGCCTCTTTCAGCTGGACCTTGAGCCCTCTAAACTTGTCTGTTTGCAAATATTCCTGCCAAATAGGAGCAGGGAGGGAAAGACTTGTGTACTTTTAAGGGTGGATTCTTGTAGTCGGAGAATGGAGAGATCAGGGGCTGTGAGGAGTGGAACAAGGATAACATGTTAAGGGTCAAATTTGTATCAAAAATACATGTCCTTTCAGGAAGGCACCACTTGGATCAAAACATCACCAAATCCTTGCCTTTTACCAAGAGCAAACTGGTCACCTTTCAGTTTGATGAATATTGAGTTCCTTACTTCTGAGCCAGAGGCTGGCAGGTGCATGCATAGTGCCTGGTAACCGTGCAGTTCTCTGTGGGTTTGCCTCTGGAACATCGTCTCATACAAATCTTAAGCGGCTATCACTTTTCGTGGCTAATGAACTGGGGAACTGGGAACGCGATCTAGAGCC
Organism: Tarsius wallacei; assembly: GCA_963574415.1. Classification (NCBI taxonomy): domain Eukaryota; kingdom Metazoa; phylum Chordata; class Mammalia; order Primates; family Tarsiidae; genus Tarsius; species Tarsius wallacei. Next base: position 7,497 of record CAUYQG010171738.1, on the reverse strand, counting down.
AGTTCTTGGATTAAATCTGAGCCTCAAACAAGGCTGTGTTTAGGGATTGGGGGGAAGAAGGAGGCCTGAACTATGGGACGAAAGACAATAAGCTCGACCTTCCTCAGGAGCCTAGCAACCTGCTTGAAAAGCCCACCAACGACCAAGCAAGGAAGGGCATGAATATCAAAAGGCTTGTCTGAGTGTCAGAAATGCACTTAGTGTGTGTGTTTTTGTTCTCTGTTTGTTTTCCATGTGATTTCTAAGAGGCTCATCTTCATTTTAAGAAATATTTGAAGTTAGGAGCATTTATATTCATATGCTAATCAGTGGCCAAATGGTGGTGGCCTCTGGTGACCAGTGAGGGGTGGGCTCGGATGGAAGGGGAGTGTGAGGAAACTTTCACAAAAGAATGAAGTTGAATGGGAACTGGGGGTTTATGGAGAAAGGAGTTTCAAGGAGGATTCTATCCTGTGATGCACATATACAAATAAATAAATACATATCCTCTTTCTTTTTTATTCCTCACTAAAGACAATGTCTGTAGGTGCTTTGTCCCCCAGGGATAAATGGCAGCGAGCTAGAGCCCAGGTATAACTGCGTTCAGAATAGTTCAAATAGGTCCCGACCAGATCTCTCTGTCTTTCATCCGATTTTTTTCTGAGATACTGCACGTTTCTGCTCCCTTCTTTTATTTTTCTGCTAGTCTATGGTGCTGGCACTCATTTCCAACGAAGGACATGAACCTTCTTTCGTATGGCAAGGTGAAAATAATTTTATTTTCATCACTTCTCTTACCTCCCCCCACCCCAACCTTGTGATGGATTTACTTTAAAAAAAATAATGACGGGGCTTCACAAACTGGCCTGACAGTTGTGATGCGGAGAGCGAGCCGGCTGAGTAGGGACGGTGAGGCATCTCTGTACCTATTATGGCAAAAATCGATAATGCTTTCTGTAAATTGCTCCTCCCAAAGGAGCCGAACAAATGCAGGAGACAGGGGAAGCCATCATTCTGTGTGAAGGCTCCGCACACTTGGACCGGTGCAATTATGAACAGGAGGGTGGTTAGGTCTGCAAGTGTGTGTATGTGTTCAGAGTAAGAATTCTGGGGGAGGGGGGCTTGATTCGTCATAAAATTTTAATTGTCCTCTTCTTCTCTTGGAAAGGTGTATCCTTCCATCTGTCCTTGGGAGGTGGGAGGGCTTGGGTCTGAGAAACCCCAGTAAATCCTTTGCAAGTTGCAATGGGAGGATTAAAGAGAATAGCCAGCCTATTTAATTGCGATTTCCTGGCTGGAGACTTAATTGTTCTGGTGCTTTTCTGGAAACTCTCTTGCCAGGGCTGTGGGAAATTTATAATGGATCTATGACTGTAAGCAACCTTATACGTTTGGACTGTGTCGAAATTTTCTTTATGTTACATATTTCTCATCTGAGGGACTGTTTTTTGTTTTGTTGGTAAGATTATGAAGCCTTTCCAGCCCATCCTATCTCATCCCCAAATTGCAGGAGAGAATTGACATTGTTTTTCTAGTGATGATTCTTGTGGGTTACTGCTATATTTACTTTTTTTTCCTAGCAGGAAGAACCTAAAAACTAATCTCTGCCATGAAACACAAGTTGCTGGAAATAGACAAAATATGTCAATAAAATTGTTTTTCAACCAGTATTGGGTTAGGAAAGTAGAGCACCTAGAATGCAAGGGTTTTATGCAGGTTGTTGTTTAAATAACTAACATGTAGAGGAAATATGTTCTGTTGGAAAGACCACTGGATTTAGAACCCAGAAGACCTAGGTTTAAGGACCAGCTATGCTATTTACTAATCTGATGATCCATAATAAGTTTTAGCCTCAATGTCTTAATCTGTAAAATGGGATGATGACATCTCCATAAACTCTCATGGGTTGTGAGAAAGTTATATAAAAATTCATTGCTGGCCAGGTGCTATGGCTCATGCCTGTAATCGCCTCACTCTGGGAGTCAGAGGCACAGGGATTGCTTGAGCCCAGGAGTTTGAGACCAGCCTGGGAAAAATAGCGAGACTATGTTTCTATTAAAAAAAATTGGCTGAGAATGTGGCGCATGCCTGTAGTCCCAGCTTCTCAGGAGGCTAAGGCAGGAGGATTGCCTGAGCCCAGGAGGTTGAGGCTGCAGTGAGCCATGATTGTGCCACTGTACTCCGGCTTAGGCAACAGCATGAGACTCTGACTTAAAAAAGAAAAAAGAAAATCCATTGCCAATATGAAGACGCTATAAGGATATAAACTATTATCATCACTGAAGAAAATAAGCAATGTTAGACCTGGGTGGTAACTGAATGGGAGGGTCAAGTGGGTCTGCTCATGGCCGTACCACTATACCAACATGCATGATTTCATTTGAACTTGGATGCTGTTAATTAAGGTCAGTTTCCTATGGGCCACAAGACTGCAAGAAACCTAGGTCTCAACCCATGCTGAAATTAAGCAGGTATGTGATGGGGAAATGAAACTGTGGAGATGCAAGTAGTTGGGATTTTAACTCAGAACCATGATCTGACACACCACGTTTTCCATGGCATCCAACTTGAGTTAAGCAGGTAAGTTGGGGGCTGACACTATATCCTCAAATGAGAGGTAGCTGCAGCTTCAGGGGGTGGGGAAGGCAGAGAAACAGCCTTTTGTTTCTCTTTTAGAAGGCAATGAATGATTCTTAGAAAGACTTCCAGGGAGAGCCCTGGATTTTATCTGAGGTGTTGAGATGCTGGTATGGTTTCCAATTGTTTTGTGAAGCTGTTTAGTGTAAATTAGTGAGAGGAAGATTCACAGATTAGTGTGTGAGAGGAGCTGGTATAAATTCCTGAGCAAGAAAGTAAAATCAGCAAAGGATAGCTGAAGAGACAAAGGAGAAAAAGGAGACTACACAAAAAAGAAAGTTTTAGAAAGTGGGAGATGGATGTGTTGGAAAACATCAGAAATAATTGTAATCTTTATGGCCCAAGGAGGCCACACAATAATGAATGAAAAGATATTCCATTGACCAGAAAGTTGGGAATGGAAGTTAACATACATGTTAAAATATTAACACACACTTGCAGACATTTCTATCCAATAAAGAATTTAAATGACCGAGCAGAAGAGGAGTCAGAGGGTGGGTGATTTGGAGGGCCTGCGGCTGGATGGACACTTGAGGACACAAATACCTTAGGGAGGAGTAAAGTGAATGAAATCCTACCAGGCTGGTGAGACTCCAAATCTAGCCAGTCAGACCTATGGAGTCACCGAACCCACGCATGGGCCGGGAGTGGCTGTGCATCCTTTCAAAAGGAAACGTCCGATGTCTGCCCCCTGCTGGAAGGAGCCGCCTTGCTTCCCAAAGGAGGGGGAGAGAGAACAATTGCGGGGGGGAGGAAATTGACCTATTAAAGTCAATAAGCCCAGGATCCTAATGTATCCAACTGCATCTGAATAGCGTATTGAAATTACCAAAATCGTCTTTTAAAACCTACTGATGTGGGTCACCCAAGCAGCATGCTCCCAGTTGTTAATAATTAATACTGTGCATCCGGGGGAGGAATCACTGTGGATAATTGTAGCCAGTAAGTACAAGTCTGGCAGCCCAGTGTGCTGCGGGTCAGAAAAGGGCAGCGAGGAAGGTATCATACATCAAGCCGGTGCCAGCCGCTGGGTATTGGTGATCCGCTTCCTCTGGCTGTACTTATTCTTCTGATGCGAGAGCCTTCTAAACAAGGCTGTGAATTGGTTTTCATGCTCGCATTGACAGATTGGGAAAGCAGTTTGTTCTACCAAATTTAACAATGATATATCATTATCACAACTTTGGGGGAAATCTATAAAATCAATAAGTTTGTAGCCTGAACAGGATTTGTATCGCTCGCTTGCTGTGCTGGTGTCAAAGCGTGAGCATATGGATTGAGTCACAGCCTGAGATCAATGGAATTTGTGGACAGTAAGCTCAATAACAAGCCCTTCTGAAAAGAAATAGATGTAAAAAGCAAATTTACTAGAGTATAAAAAAAAAAAAGCTAATATCTTTTCCGCGCCTGGCTGTAAAGTGCTGTTTGGCTGCCGTTGGCTGCGGGTACTTTGAAAGCTGTCTAGGGTATGTGCTTGCAATTCTGAATGCTACTGCGCCAGCCTCATGCATTGCATGTACAGTTGGGTGCTTCTCTTTGCAGGGTTTGTGCTAGGAAACTCGCCAAGAAGAGGAGGAGGGGGAAAAAATAGCCCTTTCTATTGTAAACTGAATAAAGAATAAAAACAGTCAGTGTGTCTGCTGGGGAAAGACCACGGTGGCTTTATTTACTTTGTGCTGGTGGGACTTGCTAATGGAGAAAAATAAAAAGGCATAATTAAATAGTTTAATGAATTCGCAGCTCTTTTGTTTGAGTGGGACGGGAATGCATGTTCCAGAGAGGCCTCACAAAGAGCTTGGCTGGCAGTGAGTTAAAAGTAGGAAATCAGTTCTTTGAAGGCATTTTTATACTTCATTATCCCAGCATGTAAAATGACTTGTACTAAACGATTGAGGATTTTATTTTCCACTCTCTCTCTTTCTCTCCTTCTTCTAAACAAAAGAGAGCATGGGGTGGCTGGTGTCTAATTCCCCTCCAGGTCCCCGCGCCGGGAGATCAGCCTGTCACTAGGCTGGTGGGTCAGTCTCTGCGTCTGGGCAAAGTCCAGGGTTCTGAGCAACCGTGGAGCCCTCATCAGCAGACAGCCCGCCCTGTAGCACGCGTAGGACCTCGAGCTAGTATAAATGACCCATAGACTCTTCCTCGTGTGGCAGAGTGATTACCTATTGCCAACCTGAGAATTGGGGTGTCCTTTATGCTGTGTTTTCTGACCTAGCCTCCCTCCTCTCTTATGGTGAAAACAAAGGAAAAAATATCTAAGGGAGACGAAGTTTGGAGAACATGGATCCTGATTCTCAGGCCTGACTCGGTTTCCTTCTATATCATGTAGAGAATGTGTTTTGGAGTGCAGGTCCTTCAGGGAGGCCAGTTATTCCACAGCACCCCCGGCCACCAAACTGCCATGCTAAAAGAGGCCAGCCGGGCACTGAGAGGCTGGCGAGAGGTAGGTATGTTTCCAGAAATCAACATAGGACTTGTGCTTCCTGCACAGACATGGAGAAATGTGAGCCCAAGAAGGGTAACTTTACCCTGCAACCTGGGCAGGGAGCTAGGGGAGGACAGGAGATTTTAGGGGCCTGGGTTTGAGTTGAGACACTGCCTGATGACCCACTAAGGAGAAAGTCCCAGGGGTGGTAGTCTTTGACCCCCAAGGAAGTGGAGCAGCTTGGATGTTTAACCAGGAGGCAGGCAGAAACACGGTGGTGGAAAGAGTCGGTTGTGGTACCTCAGCCCAGGCATGGACCTTGATTTTTAAAACTGACTGGTTAGTTGAGTTCAAGTTCAACCTCATACACTTGGTGGTAACAAAGCTGAGGAAAATAAGGCCCAGAATTTGCTGGGGATTTTCTAGGCCTTAGGACCAGTCTGATTACCCTTCCCCCATCTCTCCGTCTTCCCCAAGAGCCAGGGTTATAAAGAGAGAGAGCAGAACAATTATTTTTCAGTGACTCGATTATTTTCAGTGCTTGCCGTATTCCTGCTGCTTCTCCCCTCCCCCTTCTCTCCGTTGCCACGTTGTTTGGGTTCAGTGTTTCCCAAAGGGTGTGGCCAAGGCCAGGACCCCAAGGCATGTTGTACCTGGGGCTTGAGAGCCCCTCTGTAGATTTGTTGTTATTTCCTCCTTCCATTCAAAGAGAGGGCCCTCTCTTGAGCTTTCTGTGGCAGTGCTCTGAAGGTAACAGGAAAACAACCTGGCTGAGATGGTTTTAGGTGACACACCTAATCCATCTTTGAAGGAGAAGGGCCCTCTTGGGTCTGAAAATAATTACTGCTTCTTTCCATCAGCCTCTTATTTTTTCCCTCTCTCTCTCTGCAGTACTCGCACTTTGGTTTTGCTTCCAATTTGAGAGGTGCTGCGTGCGTTTCTGGGCTGTCTCCCCACTCAGTAGTGTACCTAGAGTCCTCCTCAATGGTATATCTGCACCCCCCTTTTGGAAGGCTGGTTCTTGGTGACCTTTTTGCTCTGTCACCTTCAACATGTGGAGTCCGTGGTCTGCAGCCAGGAATTTCCATTCAGTTATTTTGCCAGGCTCAGAGATTAACATTTACAAAGCCCCTCTATGCCTTATTTGCTTATAAACAACGCACTCGCTGTTTGTTTCTTGTTAAATTTCATCTCGTAAACAAATATTACTCTGGGAGCCCCAGCCAATAATTGTTTAATCCTGACTTCTTTTTTTTTATACCTATAATGCATTGACTATAAATGTGCGATTTAAACTTTATAGGATGTTGTTTTTCCTACTTCTCTGGAGAGCTGAAGGTTTGTCTGTGTGTGGGGACTTGAAATGTGGGGACCATATATGTAAATACTAGCAGAGAATGCATCTTGGGGGACGAGGGGTGGTTATAGTTAAGCCCTCCGGTTAAACAAACCAACCCCCAAATAGACGTGGTCTGTGTTCTCTCTCCTTTGATTCGGGTCCTGAAAAGCGTGAAAGAAATTCCTCTCACAATTAGCCCTAACTTTTGAATTACAGCATGTCTTTCAGTATAATGACCAGGCTGTGCGGTAATTTACAGCCAGTCCCCGGCCTCGCCGAGTAGCAGGGAAATGCTGTGGAAGTGACTGTTAATATTGATCAGTGAGGGCTGGAGAGAGTTGGAGACCCTCAGCACGGCCACTTAAAGTGGGCAGGAAACCCAAATTGACCAGTAATAAAGTGTTTGAGGTTGTACAAGACGGCTCCTGGGAAACTGCTGCTCCGAGAGGGGAGGCTGGGGGGAGAAGCTGTCAATTATTCTTGTTTGATGCCCAGTTACTGAACAGGATGGAGCGGCTGTGAGCCTGTGGCCGGAGACAAGGGGAGGCGGGTGCAGGCCAGAATGTGCTCAAAAGCCACCTCTGTCAGGGTGGGAAGCCAGGCGTGGGGCTCTTTCTACGTTCTCTGGAGGTCCAGGGGTCTCAAAGTCACCCACTCCAGTGGTGCAGTTTTCTTTCATGTTAGGGAAGGAGTCAAGCCTAAGCTGCGCAATCTTTCCCCAGTTTCTGTGCAAGATGTCAGTTGTCGACTGAACTCTGGCTTTGGCAAATATTGGAGTTATGGGCGTGAATGAGTAGAAATCTGAAAAAGGTAGATCTGGCTGGGAATAAAAATTAGCTTCTATTACAGGCTTTGGGCATAGTTGAGAAGTCATAAGAAAGAGGCTGTGGCTTTTTCCTGAAACCTCTAAGTCACATTTAAAGTGATCACATTTAGCCGGGCTCGGTGGCTCAGCCTGTAATCCCACGCCTTGGGAGGCTGAGGTGAGTGGATTGTCTGAGCCCGCGGGTTCGAGACCTGCCTGGGCAACTTGGCGAGACCTCATCTCTACAATAAATCAAAAAATTAGCCGGGCGCGGTAGTGCACGCCTGTAGTTCCAGCTACTTGGAAGACTGA